>JAJOOR010020968.1:0-10212 GCA_036250505.1 Solanum acaule | reverse complement strand
ATTATACGAAAATAAATAACATATTTCTTATCTAACTACCAAATTACGAGCCCAAACCTTTAGTTGGAATTTGGATATAAATTTAGTTAAAATTAATTGAGTAAGAGTTTTTAAGGACATGTATAATGTAGCTAAAATTTGTTGGAACACTTTCTGATTGTGATACGGTTATAATAGTGGAGATCAACTTTTAGTTTGATCTATGAGATGCACGTAGGAGTTAATGATAAGTTAGAAGTTTGGAAAAAGATCCTAGAATCTAAAAGTTTCAGGTTAGTAGGACTAAAACAAAGTACATGAAATAGAAGTTCAGTGACGAACATATGATGCGGAGGTGGAATATGAAGATCGATGCACTATTCATATCAATAAGAGAAAGCTTAAAGTGTCTTGAATTCATAATTCAAGGAGATGAGAAAATTGACAATAATGTCACACACCATATTATAGTGGGGTGAGTGAAAAAGAGGCCAACATGTGATGGTTAGACCAACACTATTGTATGAGACAAAATATTGGTTAGTCAAGAATATCCACGTTCAGAAGATGAAGATGCTTAGATGAATGTGTATACATAAATTAAGAATAAATTTAGTTATGTGGGACAAGGTGGGAATGACCCTCATGACGGAAACGATGAGAAAAATGAGCCTAAGATGTTTTATATATGTGAAGAGGAAGTATAAGGATACGTCACTACTGAGAAGGTGTCAGAGGTTGAGATAGGAGGTAGTTATAGACCGAAGAACTACGGGAGATGATTACATAGAATATGCAACTTCAGCTAACTATAAGAACAACAGAAAATAACCTTAGATAGGAAGGACTTAAAAGATATAAAAAAATTATGATTAAAAGGTGTCACATAAATTGGTACAAAAAGAATATTAAACTTTATTCTATATGATATATTACTCAAAAATTGAGAAATCACTTAAACAATCGTTGACTCAATTATTGTCCCCAAGTGATATTTTCCTTCACTAGTGATATAAGGGACCTCTAAAGGATATGATTGAAGAAAAAGGGTTTCGATATGATTAGGATTACCAACAACTAGAGATGCTCCAACAAAATCACTTTTAAGTCTTGGAAGAAGAATATAAATAAAAGTGCAAAGCAACCAAATATTATAGAGCAACTTTCAAATATAACAAACATAAAAATCATATTTGTATGTTAAAATTATAGTTTGCATAATTGCGCTCCATAGCAAATTTTATGTTTGCTATAGAGCTTTTGATTTGTATAATTCGCTACAAATATCCAATTTTATACAAATTGTTCAGTTTTATATAAATTCATTTATACATTGTAATTTGTATAATAAGATTTGTAGTTGTATAATTATAAGTGTATAGGACGAAAATATATGTATTTGTATTTGTATATACGTTTTTCTCTCGCTTTATACAAACATAAACACATTTTATACCGAAATGTATAAAATGACTAATTGTATACCGAATCAGATGGTAAAAAAATGGGATGTTCGCTGCGAATTACAATTAAAATAAACTATGGCTATAACATTTAATTTGAATTAATAGTTTGCTATTTCATACAATTTTTCCAATATTATAATTCCTTTGGACATAAAAAAAGAAAATTTTAAAAATTACTATTTGGTTATAAATTGAATTGATCTTTAGCTAATTTTTTAAGACGATCTTTTTTTAGTTCGAAAAATTGATTTCAGTGATTTTCTTAGTCACAAAATGAACAATGATATTGAATTAAAATTCGTATTTGTTGCCAATTATTTTTTAAAATGTGAAGCTCGTGGTAATTTCTAATAGAGCCAAGGGCGGATCTATGTGTAAGAGAGAGGGTGCCATGCACTTGGTGACTCGATCAAAACTTTATATTTATATATAGGTATAATACATAAACATGACCTTTAACTTGGCGTCAGCCGACAACTATGACATTTAACTTTGGGTGTGCACAAGTAGACACTTAAACTTGTATAAAATTAAACAAATAGACGCATTTCGTCCTACATGACATGCATCCTGCATGACAAATTTGTGTCCGACGTGGCGTCCTATGTGTATTATGTCATGTAGGACACGTATCTACTTATTCAATTTCATAGAAGTTGAAGTGCCTACTTCTGCACACTCAAAGTTGGAGGGCATAATTGTCCGTTGAAGCCAAGTTAAGGGTCATGTTTATGTATTATGCCTTATATATATAATAATACTAATCTCATTAGCTTAGAGGCTAATTACACAAATCTCATTAGCTCTATTATAGTTTTTGCCATATTTTGATACCTAGATACATATATTCAAGGTGTCCAAATAAATATATCTCAGATATATACTAAATAGATACATCTAATTATATGTATCTAAATATGAAATGTAACTAAAAATTATCAATTTAGGAGAAAATCAAACAAAAAAGTACTCCTGCTGCCACTATTTTAATATATAGCGAGGACTAAGACTTCGACAAAGACTAGGTCAACTTTATATGCCATGTAGGACACATGTGTGAACTTGTTCAATTTTATAAAAGTTTAAGTGTCTACTTATGCACACTCAAAGTTGGAGGTCATAGTTGTCCGCTGAAGATAAGTTAAATGTCATGTTTATGTATTATGCCTAAAAAACTAGGTCAACTTTAAGCATTTGGACATATAGTTTTATTTCGTGATTTAAAAATTATTATTTGAATAAATAATTTTATCTCGTGATTTCAAATCATGAACTAAAATTCCAATTTTCTTTAAAAAATTATTTTGAGAATTTCATATCATGATTTCATATTTTTTTAAAATAAATATTAACCCACAAATTTATATTTTATAAAAGAAAATTCCACCATTTTATATCTTCTTCTTTTTTCAAGAATATCAAAGAAGTGATGAAATATTCAAGGAATATAAACATGATGATATAGTTACTAATGATATTGATCATGTTCAATTTTATTAAAAAAGTAATACACTCCAACTCAGATTCAATTTTATTTTTAGAATAACTTTGTGATAGTGTATAAAAATCCAAATTACATTTTTAAATAAAACTTTAACTTTATCTCATATAATTTTATATCATAATTTTAAATTCAATTCTTATTTTCACTATTTTTTAATATATAGCGAGGACTAAGACTTCGTCAACTTTTATAATTTAATATTCAAGAACCATCCATTTAATAACTCCGACTTTTTTTTGGTTTCCCATTGACAGTAAAAATATTCCTTGAATGGTATGGTTCACTGTTTTGAAGTTCGATTTTGATATTTTGTGGTATGATAAATTATTAATTATAGTTTGTTAAATTTTGACTAATATATACTCATATAATAGAGTATTGTGACTTTGACAATTTAGAAAATGTCTCAATTGAATCATAGTAACACATTACACATGTAGAAATGTATATTCAAAAGAAAGTAGAAATAAATTATGTTATTTATGTAACTATATACTTCGGTATGATATTCAGTATTTATGTATTAACTATATACTTATATGTAATTATATACTTGTATAAAGTTGAGTAAGTAGACACATGACTTCTATGTTGCATAATACACGTAGGACACCACGAATGATGCAAATTACTATATAGGGTGCCACGTACGTAGAACGCAACGGCGGACGTAGGTTATGGACTTTGGGTGCTTAAGCACCCATTGCTTTTTGTGATGAACACTATTATTTGTGTACAATATCTAATAATTCATTCAAATATATTAACTAAGCACCTACTCTATATAGCAATTTTAAAACTAAAAATAATTAAGTACCCATGATATAAAATTTATGAATCCGTCACACTGATATGATGTATGTATTTATTTATTTAATTTTATACAAGTGTCTACTTTAGCACACTCAAAATTAGAAGATCAATGTAAAATAAAACCATGTTAAAGACCATATTTATGTATCGTGCCAAATATAAATATCATAACTTCACCAACTGCAATAAACTCATTTCTCAACCTATTCACATGTTACACTTTAAAATATCTACTTGGAATCCATTATTTTGGCAATGAGTCAAGAGTAGAAAAGGAAATGACATGTGTATTTTTATTTTTTATTTTGGGTTTCCACATAATGTACGGTTTTTATATTAGAGCTCGATCGTTGAATTTTCTTTTATATTAAGAGATAAAATACTCTCTTACAAGTGTGACTTTCTATTTAAAAGGACTAGAATATGTGACATTTGATTAAGGATAAAAAAATATTTATTACTTCACCACAACTCTTATTAGTTAAAGGAAAGGACATGTGTTTGCAGTCATGTGTAGACATTTATGAGTCTGAATAAAAAAGGACATGACGATGTGAAGACTCATCGCTATTAAAAAAAGAACAAAGACTTTTAAAAGAGTCGGTCAACTTATTAAGCGTTTAAACATATAATTTTATCTCGTGATTTAAAATTAGTATTTGGATAAATGATTTTATTTCGTGATTTCAAATCAAACGGTGAAATTCCAATAATTTTTTTAAAAAAATAATTGAGAATTTCATATTTTTTTAACTACAAAAATTAACGCACAAGTTTATATTTTATAAAAGAAAATTTCACCATTTTATACCTGTATTTTTTTTTGTGTGAATACCAAAAGTTATGAAATATTCAGAGAATATGAACATAATATAGTTATTAATATATTGATCATGTTTCATTTTATTAAAAAGTAGTACACTACAACTCAAGTTCAATTTTACTTTTTTTTTACTGAACTAAAGTTCAATAAATAAATATTGGAGTATATTTTTTTAGAATAACTTTGTGATAGTGTATAAAAATTCAAATTGTATATCTAAATAAAATTTTAACTTCATTTCATATGATTTCATATTATAATTTCATTTCACATTATCAAACAGAGCCGTACAACATATTCCACTACATTATTTATACACACCTTTGGTGATGTGAAGATCTCATTGCTAGCTACTAGTTGAAAAACCAATAAAAATACTAGTATCATATTTGTAAGCAATTAAAAGGAGATATGGCAGATACAGTCATGAACTTTCGAGTGAATAAAATACTTATGAAGTAATTGTAACTTTCGATTTTGAATACAAAATAATACATTTACGATCTCAAATTTGAAATAATATATCTAAGTATGAAAATTATAAACTAATTTAAAATATATTAACAAAACAACAATTATATATTCAGTAAAATTCCACTAAATAGGATTGGAATATAGTGTGTATGTAAACTTTATCACTATCTCGTGGAGATAGAGAAACTTGACTTTTTTACCTGTTAATACCAAACCAAACCAAACCAATAGTTGATTTTTCTTCAATGCTAAACCAACTAAACCAAACCACAAGTTGAGTTTTTTTTTCCTTCGACTTGACTTGGTTTGTGAGTTTGATTTTACTCAACTATTTGACTTGTAAACCCCTATTCAGTAGTGGAGAATCCAGGATTTTAAGCTTGTGAGTGCTTTTAAAACATAAATCTACCATAAACTACATAGTAGTATAATTGTAGAAGTGTTCAACTTAATATTATAGTTAAAAACTCTCCCTTTCTAAGAAAAAAGTAAATTAACCATGTGAGATTTCTTAATCAGCCAAAATTTCTCAAGAAAAAACAAAAGAAGAGTAATCTTTTATCACGAGGAATTACAAAATTTTAAATGAAATATAAAATAAATACATAAAGAATCTGTATTGGATCAAAAGAAGAAAACATTACAATTCCAAACCAAAGCACCCAACAAACTTTTCATTCATTGGAGGCTAATACTTTAATATAACTATTTTAGAAAAAATTCTGTATAAATATATGGATTTACATCGAAATTAATGGGTGCTCATGCATTGCACATGGGTCTGTCCCTGCCTATTTGCATTTAAAATAAGAAAACAAAACAAAGACCTAACTAAAACCTCAGTCAACTTACATTTTTTAAAATAAGAATACAATACAAAGACTTAAAAAAATGATTGGGTCTACTTAAAATAGCATTATTTTTATATATATAACAGCTGTGGTGATGTGAAGATGTCATTACAAGCAAATAGTTGGAAAAAAAATCTTGTTAGATTTGTAATAACCAATTGAAAGGAGATATGGCAGATGCAGTTGTGAATTTTCTGGTAGAGAATTTGTTGCAGCTAATAACTGAAAATGTGAAGCTAATTGGAGGTGCAAAGGGAGAATTGGACAATCTACTCAAAATTGCTCAACAACTCAAAGCATTTTTAGATGATGCTGCAAAATACGGATACACGAATAGTGAGCAGTGGAAAGTTTTGGTGATCGAAATACATAAAACTGTACACAGAGCTGAAGATGCCATTGATAAGTTTCTGGTTCAAGCAAAGCAGCATCAAGAAAAAAACAAAATGGGAAGGATATTCGATTGGCCAAGTCATCTGGTTAAAGTTAGGAATCTTGCTGCTGAGATTAAAGGAATAAATGATCAAGTCAAAGAACTTCGTAGCAGCAATCAAGCACTTCAGGCCACCCCTGTTGTTGAGCACCATAAAAAAGAGGAAGTAACTCAGGTATAATTCAAACTTCTTGTTAACAACTAATGTGTGGCCTAAAGTCAAAATTTGAGATTTGAAATTTTTTTTTCTTGGGATGCCGGAGGGGTAAGTGGTGTGAAATTGGGATAAGAAAAAATACTCTCTGTTTCAATTTATGTGACATTTTTCGTTTTTCGTAAAATTTATATATTATTAAATTACGTAATAAGTACTATAAATTAAAATAATTAATAATTCAAAATATTTATGAAAAACTTACTATTAAAAATAGATTTATTTGAATTTTTAGGAGTGGTGGTGGGGAAGTTGACCGTGAGGTGGCATAAGAATATTTTTTTAGAAACTTTAAGAAAATTGGGGGGGGGGGGGGGTTGAGAGGTGGGGTTGGGGTGCGAGGTAGGGCGTAAGGTACGAAAACAATTTACTTTAAAAAAAAAGTTCATCTTCTCTTCAGTAGCATTTAATTATTTAAATGTTTTCTTTTATTATATATATATATATATGTGGGTGGATGCCATGTAGTATGTGTTTTTAAATTACTTAATCAAGTAGAAGTGTGTTTTAAGACTGTAATAATTGAGAGACTAAAGTAATAATTCACTCAAATTAATAAGTGTTTTCAATAAAGGGCTCACACATATCATTTTCATATACGGAAGTAAAAACTATAACTTTAATTTTTTTTTATTTTTAACTTTTTAAAAATTTATGTAGGGATATATATGATCTTTTTTCAAAAATTAATTTTTGACTTGGTTGATTATCATTATTTGAGTTTTTATTTTCGTTTTTCTTTTATTTTTTAATGTAAAAATATAAGAAATAAGTGTGAATGGAAAAAGAGAAAATGTAAGATTTTTTTTAAAACTAATATTTTTGTGGCTATATTAAAATTAATTTTTTTTTTTGTTGTTATATTTTACTTTATTTTTTGTATTAGTAAAACAAAAGGATATTTATAATAAATTTTATAAGAAAATTAGAAAAAATAAATTTGATCATTAAAATAATAAATTTAAATTATCCATTGAATCAAAGAAGTAAAAAAAATACACGTGAAAAGGACCAAATATACTCCTACATGAATTATTTTTAAATATATATTTTTTTTTTCAAAAAGCAAAATAAACTTTTTTTGCTTCCTTTAGAGAAAAATGGTATACGTGATCAATTTGTGTAATAGTAATGATATATATATGAGCTATGAGAAGTATATCAAACCTTTTTTCTAATAATTAGGTTTGATATATAATATATAAGTATGTCTTTTAACTTGGACTCGACTCATATTTTGTCATTCAATTTTGGTGTGCACAAATAGATACTTTAACTTGTATAAAATTGAACAAGTAGACGCACGTGCCCTACATGACAAACTTGAACCTGAGACCTTTGATTAATGATGAAAAAGTATTTACCACTTGAGTTGCTCAGACTCTTCACTTTTGGTGCCACACCCGGGTCGACATGACATGGGTGTGGGTGTATATGTGGGATTTGTGTCCGATTTGGTCAACGGATTTTGTGTACTTTGGCCAAAATCGATAGGGAAAGTCTGGACAATTTTAATGATTCATATAATCAAATACAAAAGCTAAGGTGAAATTCAAGGAAATGGAATACCTTTTATTTAGAAATTTCTATGTCACTCCTTTGCACAATAATTTTTTATTTTTTTTGGCTTCTTTGATATCATTAGAACTTCTTATTTTTGTTTCCTTTTTTTCTTTCATTTTTTAGTGTAAAGATAAGAGAAATAAAAAGAAAGAACTATGAATGAAAAAGAGAAAAAACTTAATAATTTGTTTTTGGCTCTATTGTAATTTAGATTTTGTATGAGTAATTTTTTTTTTGGCATCTATAATAAAGTTTACAAGAAAATTGGTAAAAAATAAATGAATTTTACCATCAACATAATAAATTCAAATTAGTATTGAATCAAAAAAAAAAAAAAAAAAAAAGTGTGAGAATAATCAATTATACCACTACATGGATAATTTTTTGATTCAAACTTAATTTTTCTCACTTTTGTTAGTGGGAAAGAGTATATGTGAGTCATTTGTGTAACAGTAGCGGTATATATGAGTCACTTTCAGCTCTAATAAAATGTGACTTACTTTAGATGTATAACTTGTGAAGATAAGCCATTCTGTTTTCTGATGTGATTCATATACATGTTTAAAAGGGTCCTTCTTTGGAGAATGATGCAGTGGTCGGGTTTGATAAAGAAGCTAACACAGTGATCCAGCGACTTGTTGAAGGACCGATGGACAGTGTTGATATTATCCCGGTGGTGGGGATGCCCGGACTTGGAAAAACTACACTGGCAAGAAAAATCTATAATGATTCTAAGCTTACATATGAATTTTACAGCATTGTTTGGGTTTACGTCGGTAAGGAATGCAAAGCAAAGGATATTTATCTTAGGATTCTTAAATTCTTCAAAAAAAACATAGAAGATCATCTCAATGATGATGTGGACACATTGGCTAAGGCAATAGGTGGTTATATCAAGAAAGGAGGTAGATGTCTCATTGTTTTAGATGATGTGTGGGAAGACGAAGTCATTGATCATGTAAGGAAAGTTTTCGCAGAAAACAAAAAGGGTCATCGGATTATGATGACCACACGTGACTCATGTGTTGCTAAATTTGCCAATCCAAAACCTCATGAGCTGAAATTCTTGGAGAAAGAAGAAAGTTTTGAATTGTTGGTAACGAGAGTTTTTGGCAAGGGAAGTTGTCCAAATGAATTAGTGAGAACTGGGAAAAAAATTGCAGAAAAATGTGGTGGAGTACCACTTGTAGTAGTGGTAATTGCAGGAGCATTAAGAGGTCGTTTGGACAAAAAGGATTGGGAAAGAGTTGACAGAAATGTGGTGCAACATATGGGTGTGCATACCGAAGATAGCTGCCTGAAATTTGTGAAGATGAGTTATGATCATTTGCCCCAAGAAGTGCAGATGTGCTTCTTGTATTGTGGTGTCTTTCCTCGAGGCTTTGATATCCCTTGTTGGAAATTGATTCGTTTGTGGATAGCAGAGGGGTTGATAAAGCCACAGCCTAACTTCACTCTAGAGGAGATAGCAGAGTTTTGTTTGACAGATCTTCTCAACAGAAATTTAGTAATAATAATGCAAAAGAGGTCTGATGGTCAAATAAAAACATGTCGTCTTCACGACATGTTGTATCAGTTCTGCAAAATGGAGGCTAGTAACAGATGCCTTTTTCAAGAACCTGATCAATCTACCCTGGACCCAGATACTTGCCGTCGATTGTGTATTCAACCATCTAATCTGTCTGACTTTCTCTCCACAGCACCTGTTGCAGAACATATCAGATCTTTCTATTGTTTTTCCTCAAAACAAAAACCAATTGACTTGTCTCCTAATGAAATCAAACTCATTCACAAAGCCTTTCCACTTATGAGAGTCTTGGATGTTGAATCTCTCAAGTTTATTTTCTCCAAAGACTTCAACCAATTATTTCATTTGAGGTATATTGCTATCTCAGGTGACTTTAAGGCCCTCCCTCCTACCTTTGGTAAATTCTGGAATTTACAAACTCTAATACTTAATACAAGTACCTTAGAGCCCACTCTTGAAGTAAAACCAGAAATATGGAACTTGTTACAGTTGAGGCATCTCCACACCAACATACCTGCAAAATTGCCATCCCCGACTACCACCACAGGTAAACCTTCTTGTCTA
>JAJOOR010020966.1:0-10920 GCA_036250505.1 Solanum acaule | reverse complement strand
GAAGTTGGTCAAATAGATCATCAATCCTAGGCATGGGGTAACGGTTCTTCACCGTCACCTTGTTCAACTGCCTGTAGTCGATGCACAATCGCATAGTACCGTTCTTCTTCTTCACGAAGAGGACTGGAGCACCCCAAGGCGATACACTAGGCCGAATGCATCCCTTATCTTAGAGATCCTGAATCTTAATACTCAGTTCCTTGAACTTTACGGGGGCCATACGGTACGATGGTATAAAAATGGGCTTAGTGCCCGGCTCTACTTCAATAGGAAAATCAATGTCACGATCAGGAGGGAGACCAAACAGATCGGCAGGAAACACATCTGTAAACTCTCGAACAATAGGTACTGAATCAACGGTAGGACCCTCCCTACTAACATCTCTAACATAGGCTAAATAAGTCAAACACCCGTTAGCCATCAACCTCTGGGCCCGAACAAAAGATGTCACCCTAACTGGCGTGCGACTACAAGAGCACTGCCACACCACTAGTGGAATACCAGGCATGGCTAGAGTAACGGTCTTGGCATAGCAATCCAAGACCGCACGGTGGGGGGATAACCAATCCATACCAAAAATCAAATCAAAATCCACCATGTCAAGAAAAATGAGATCAACCCTAGTGTCTCGCCTCTTAATAGTCACCACACAGGATTTAAATACCTGATCCACTACTAAAGAATCACCTACCGGGGACGAAACACGCAACGGCTCAACCAATAGCTCCGTCTCATACTCAATCGAAGAGCACATTAAACAGATATATAAAAATATGTATAGACTGGATCGAATAAGGTGGATGCGGACTGATGGCATAATAACACTGTACCTGTGATCACATCGTCCGAGGTCTCAGCATCTGCTCTAGCTGGAGCTGCATAAAACTGGGCCTGCGCTCCCCTACACTGTGCATCATCTATGCCCCCTAACCTGCCTCTTCGGGGACCACCACGTATACCCTGGTGACCACCCCTGTGGTCCTGTCCCTGGCCTTCTCCTCTAGCTGGAGGTGCTGGCACTGGCGCATGCCTAGCTGCTTGTAGAGCGGGTAAGGCTAACCTGCGATGGGGACACTCGCGGGCCCAATGATCTAACACCCCACATTCATAGCACCCATGCGACTGTCGACTGAGAGTTGAAGCTTGACTACCCCGGCCAGAAGAACCCATATGTGAACTATCTCGGCCCCGACTAGGATCGGCACTAAAACCAATATGGCGGTGCTGATCACCCTCCGATGCCTGGAGAGATGCCTGGAAGGGGGGACTAGAACGACCCGACTGAAACCTCTGCTGAGATCTATCATAAGACTCTTGGGGTCTGAAACGGCGCCTATCATGGCTATCCTCTTGTTTAGCTCTCTTGCCGCTGCCCCCTTGGGCCTCACGAAGGAGCTGCTCAATAGTGCGGACATGGTCCACTACATTCAGAAATGAGCGGCCGCTGAGACTAACGACTGAGTCTCAATCCGCAACTGTAGTCTCAAACCCCAAACAAAACAACGAACCCTCTATCATGGCGGCATGCCTGGAGAGCTCGTGGAATCGGGCCTCATACTCTGATACTGTCATGGAGCCCTGCTCTAACTGAGCAAACTGATCTCTGAGCTGATCTCTGATGCTCTTGGGAATAAATTGGGCCAAGAAGGCCTCTGAAAACTCAGTCCATGTGACCGGTGGAGACCCAGCTGGCCTGGTCTCTAAGTATGTACGCCACCACTGCTCGGCGGGACCGTCTAGCTGGTAAGCGGTGAAGTCTGCTCCTCTCGACTTCACTAAACACAAAGTCTGTAGCCGCTCGCGGCAAGTAATTTGAAACTCGTGGGAATCCTCACCCACAGCCCTAGAAAACCTAGGCGGTGATAGTCTAATGAACACCCCGAGCATCTTCTGATCCTGAAGTGGCATGACGCCCTCCAACTCGTCAGGCTGAACAACCGGTGCCGCTGGGGCAGGCTGGCCCTGCGGTACTGGAGCTATTGGAGCTGGGGCCCGCTGCATACCCCCAATGGCAGCTAGTATCTGTACGAGCATCGCCTGTATACCTGAAGCTGCCATAGGATCGGGCGGTGGTTGTTTGGTCCCGGGTCCATCGGTTGCTGTTGTGCTGGAGCTGCTGGTGGCTCTATCACCGGCTCCGGAGTTTTCTCTCGGTCTTAGACTGGTGTTGTTGCTCTGGCACGACCTCGAGGTCGGCCTCTACCCCTAGCTGGGGCCCTACCACGCGTGCGAGCCATTCCTGTAAAAGATTGGTACAAGTAAGATTTTCAGAAATCGATAAGACACTCAAGGCACGACAGTGATACAAAAGTGACACGTTCCTAAAGGGATCCTGTAGCCTCCCAAAGATAAGTAACGGACGTCTCTGTACCGATCTACAAGACTCTACTAGACGTTAGCTCTATACAAGTGAGACCAATGAACCTGGGGCTCTGATACCAATTTGTCACGATCCAATTTCTCATGTCATGATGGCGCCCACTATATAACCGACCAGTAGGCAAACCGACCCATATCTCGAAACTCGAGGTAATGGAATGTTAGGGTAGAAAACCAACCAATCAACCTAAAATAGTAATAAATATAACAAGAACATGCAATAAACGGGCGGAAGCAACTAGACATATATACACAAAATGAATTCCTCCCAAAAACTAGAAGTCATAAGTACAGAGCTGCTAACAAAAGTACAAGTCCTAAAAGTGGATTACAGAAACAAGCTGTCTAAAAAGGCAAAAGACAAGCAAAAGTAAGTACAGAAGGAGACGGGAAAATCCAAGACGTTGCGTGCTCACCCTTGCATCCGATCACAACCGCAGCTGGCTCGAATCAACATAGGTAGCTAGTACTCGGACCTGCATCACGAAAATAGATGTAGAGCATAGTATGAGTACCAAAACAACAGGTACCCAGTAGGGATCATGCCGACTGAGCAAGATAAGCAAAAGTGAACTAAAATGCAAATAAAGGGTCACAATCAAGGGCAAAAGAGTAGTAAATGTGGGTATGTACAAGAGCGTACATGTAACAAAGACAAGGAATCTAACTAACTCCGTCGGGATCCCATAAACCCGACGGGTACGCTCGTGCACAATAAAAGAAACCACCTGCACGAACACCCATAAGCCCGACAGTTGCACCGGCAGTTGAAGTAAAATAATGGAGCTAGAAGGTCTATCACAGTATTACCAATTTCCGGACTTTAACTGAACCATTCCCAATTATATTCCAAGATCTCATTACATCACGGACTTTAATCAGAACATCTCCAATCTCCAAAACCTCAACCTACAGATGAGAGTAATCAAGACTAAACTGAAGCTTCAGTAAGGAATTGCAAATGCACCACGTGCAAGCTGGACCACGGACTCGAACCGGGTACTGTAGCTAATGAGTCAACCTATATGGCCTGGACCACAGACTCGAACCGGGTGCTGTAGCCAAAGGTCAGGCACGGGTGGGCTGGACCAGGGACTCTAACCGGGTACTGTAGCCAAAATCAGATCACAGCTAAGTTGGACCACGAACTCTAACCGGGTATCTGTAGACGATAGAAAAGAAGGGCATTATGGATACAAGGTCATAAGCTGAGTTACCGCCTAGCTAAGGCTCAGACAATCAGACTCAAGTCTGCTATATCAGTCTACATGGAGCTGACCGTCCGTAAATGATGTCGAAAAAAGTTCTACTGCCAAACGACATCTGAAACCTCGCAAGTCTGTGGCAACACTAGTCTAAGCCTAGACTAAAGCTAAACATATTTCAAATCAATATTATCATATACACCACAAGGTATGAATGTTCAATAATATCAAGAGTCAAGCTGTCATAATCCAATAATTTCCCGAAATAAGGTCTAAGGAAGGAATTATAGAAATTTAGCATGCTCGACACCCGAACCCCTCCATACACAAGCAAATCAATAAACAATTGCCTAAACATGCTCAATCTCACGAGGGGAAAGCCATAGCCTACCTGAAAGCCGATCACGCGTGCTCCAACTCACGGTACCTAAGCTTTTCCACTCTGAACGGTCTCTAAATGCTTCCCCACTATCAAAATGTTAATCACCTCGTCATTACGAATATGTGGACACTAAAATTATATTTTTCGGAGGCGGACCCAAAATTGGGTCTAAAACGGGATTGTGGGACCCACAATTGGAATCACGAAAACGAATTCGTGAAAACGTCCCAAATACCTTACTAAACTAATACCCCAAAATTTAGCACAAAAAGATGCCTAAAACATAGCAAATCTGCCCCAAAATTAAAATCATTAATAAGTCTTGACTTACGACTCGGCAGCCTCTTGATCACCAATTTCTGGAAAAACGAGATCCTTCCAACCCAAACAGATTATATCATGACGATCCTTGCAAAAATCCCTAGAAGTTAGCCTCAAGAATGACTCAAAATGCACCTAAGATGATCAAGATCTAACCTTTCAAAGTTCAACAAAATTTCATTCCGAAAATCACTCTAGCAGTAGCTAAATTCGATTCCTTACATACAACGAATCCTCCCCTCGCGTTTCTGAGCTCACCTCTAGATTCCCCATGAAATTCTCTTGAAATTAGCCCTTTGAATCACCTAATTTTAGCTTAAAATGGAGGAGATATCTATGTTTGAAGATGAAGAAAGAAAGAAAAAAAATAGACGAAAATTGTCCTTAAATCTGGAAATTTCCAGATTTCAACACGCTGACACGTGGCATCGCGTGGCTCTGCCACATCACCACCGTGTTAGAATTCAACAACTCTTCAAACTTTTATTTCGACGTTGCGGACTCGTTCGGAGTCGTAAAAACACAAACCATATATGGAATCTGATTGGAAATGATATTTCGGACTCCACAGTGATGTCGGAATTTCCATTGGAGATCGCTTCGATGAAAAGTGGCTCCCACACCCAGTATTGTTTTGAGCCAGATTCCACAACGGGAATCTAAAGCCTCGGGAAGTGAACAAAGGGTTGTTCTAGACCAAAATCGATATTCCGAAGCTAGCCTAGCTGTCAGAATTTTCATCTGAACACGTCTTCCAAGAAGGTTGACCAAAGTCAACTTTTCAAGTTATAAAATCTCCAACACTGGGAAACGGGCCTAAAACCCAAACGAACGACCAGGCGACAGAACAGTCAGTGCCAGCAAGTCATAAATGACTTGGGGTCGCTACAGGAACACTCTAAACGATGGAATGAATGCTTTAATTTAAAAATGACCAGGAGGGTCATTACAATATACACTACTAAAAGAACTTTCGTCCGCGAAAGTAAGAGTCAAGAAGTACCTGAAGGCTCAAATAAGCCGGGGAACTGCGCCCGCATCTCATGCTCGGTCTCCCAGGTAGCCTCCTCAACTGGACGATGTCTCCAATGGACCTTGACCACTGGAATGGCTCTGGAACGCAACCGTCTGACATCTTTGGCCAAAATAGCAATTGGCTCCACAATGTATTTCAAACTGTCATGCAAGACAACTGCATCATGCTGAATCACATGGGACTCATCTGGAATATACCGGCGCAACATCGAAACATGAAAAATTGGGTGAATAGCTGAAAAGACCGGGGATGAACCTAACTCATATGCGACCTCCCCAACTGTCCTCAATATCTCAAATGGACCTATATACCTGGGTCTACGCTTGCCCCGCCTCCCAAATCTCATTACACCCTTCATGGGCGAGACACGAAGGAATACACTATCACTAACAGCAAATTTCAATGTTAGATTCCTACGGTCTGCATAACTCTGATGTCTACTCTGGGCTGTCCTAAGACTATCTTGAATCACCCTCACATGATCTAAAGCCTCTCGCATCAAGTCTGTACCGCGCGGCTTGGGCTCTGTCGACTCAAACCAACCAGCTGGAGAGCGACAACGCCTACCGTATAAGGCCTCGAATGGGGCCATCTGAATACTCGAGTGATAGTTGTTGTTGTATGCAAACTCTGCCAAAGGGAAATATTGGTCCCACTGACCCCCAAAATCAATAACACAAGCCCGCAACATGTCCTCAAGGACCTGAATCGTGTGCTCCGACTGACCATCAGTCTGCGGGTAGAAAGTTGTGCTAAGGTCAACACAGGTACCCAACTCATCCTGGAAGGTCCTCCAAAAGCTAGATGTGAACTGTGGGCCCCGGTCTGAGATGATGGAAATAGGTACACCATGAAGACGAACCACCTCTTAAATGTAGATACGGGCTAACCTCTCAGCACTGTAGGAAGTATGGACAGGAATGAAGTGTGCTGACTCGGTCAATCGATCCACGATGTCCCAAATACTATCAAGACCACGGGAAGTGCGGGGTAATCCTACAACGAAGTCCATGGTGATCCTCTCCCATTTCCAATCAGGAATGGGTAATCTCTGAAGCTCGCCACCAGGCCTCAAATGCTCGGCCTTAAACTGCTGACAACTCAAGCAACGCGATACATAATCCGCAATATCTCTCATCATGCCGCTCCACCAGTACTGGTGTCTCATGTCCCGATACATCTTAGTTGTGCCCGGATGAATATAATATTTGGAATCATGGGCCTCGGTTAGAATCATCTGAATCAAACCGCCAACTCTTGGAACACAAAGTCGATCACCAAATCTTAAAACCCCATATAAATCTAAGGTAGCCAGGCCAGTGTCACCTCCCAAAACCCGATCTCAAAGTGCCACTAAGTCCTCATCCTCAAACTGACGGCTGCGAATCCGATCCAGCAGAGATAACTGAGCATCCACATAAGCTAGTACACACCAGAAATCAGAGATATCAAGCCGTATCATCCGATTAACTAAGGACTGGATGTCCAAAGCTAATGGTCGCACCGTAGTAGAAAGAAAGGCTAGACTACCCATACTCACTGCCTTCTGACTCAAGGCGTCCGCTACTACATTCGCCTTGCCCGGATGGTAGAGAATAGAGAGGTCATAGTCCTTCAGGAGCTCAATCCAATGGCGCTGTCTCGAATTAAGATCCCTCTGGCTCATACTGTACTGAAGGATCATGTGATCAGTATAGATCTCGCATCGAACTCCATACAGGTAATGCCTCCAAATCTTAAGCGCAAAAACTACCACTGCCAACTCTAAGTCATGAGTGGGGTAGTTGCACTCGTGCGGCTTAAGCTCCCTCGACGCAAAATCAATAACGTGCCCGTGATGCATCAGTACACAATCCAAACCAATGCCGGATGCGTCACAATAAACATTAAACCCCTCGCCCTCCCTACTAACATCTCTAACATAAGCTAAATAAGCCAAACACCCGCTAGCCATCAACCTCTGGGCCCGAACAAAAGTTATCACCCCAACTGGCGTGCGACTACAAGAGCCCTGCCACACCACTGGCGGAATACCATGCATGGCTAGAATAACGGTCTTGGCAGAGAAATCCAAGACCGCACGGTGGGGGGATAACCAATCCATACCCAAAATCAAATCAAAATCCACCATGTTAAGAAAAATGAGATCAACCCTAGTGTATCGCCTCTTAATAGTCTCCACACAGGATCTAAATACCTGATCCACTACTAAAGAATCACCTACCGGGGTCGAAACACGCAACGGCTCAACCAATAGCTCTGGGATCATACTCAATCGAAGAGCACAATAAATAGATATATAAGAATAAGTAGAGCCTGGATCAAATAAGGCGGATGCAGACTGATGCCATAATAACACTGTACCTGTGATCACATCGTCCGAGGTCTCAGCATCTACTCTAGCTGGAGCTGCATAAAAGGGGGCCTGCGCTCCCCTACCCTGTGCATCGGCTCTGCCCCCTAACCTGCCTCCTCGGGGACCACCCCGTATACCCTGGTGACCACCCCTGCGGTCTTGTCCCTGGCCTCCTCCTCTAGCTGGAGGTGCTGGCGCTGGCGCATGCCTAGCTACTTGTGGAGCGGGTAAGGCTAACCTGCGATGGGGACACTCACGGGCCCAATGATCTAACTCCCCACACTCATAGCACCCATGGGACAGTCGACTGAGAGCAGGAGGTCGGTTACCCCGGCCAGAAGAACACATCTGTGAACTATCTCGGCCCTGACTAGGATCGGCACTAAAACCAATATGGCGGTGCTGATCACCCTCCGATGCCTAGAGAGAGGCCTGGAAGGGGCGACTAGACTGACCCGACTGAAACCTCTGCTGAGATCTAACGTAAGACTCTCGGGGTCTGAAACGGCACCTATCATGACTATCCTCCTGTCTAGCTCTCTTGCCGCTGCCCCCTTGGGCCTCGCGACGGAGCTGCTCAATAGTGCGGATATGGTCCAATACATGAAGAAATGAGCGGCCCGCTGAGACTAAAGACTGAGTATCAATCCGCAACTGTAGTCTCAAACCCAGAACAAAACAACGAACCCTCTATCATGGCGGCATGGCTAGAGTGCTCGTGGAATCGGGCCTCATACTCTGATACTGTCATGGAGCCCTGCTCTAACCGAGCAAACTGATCTCTGAGCTGATCTATGATGCTCCTGGGAATAAATCGGGCCAAGAAGGCCTCTGAAAACTCAGTCCAAGTGACCGGTGGAGACCCAGCTGGCCTTGTCCCTAAGTATGTACGCCACCACTGCCTGGCGGGACCATCTAGCTGGTAAGCGGTGAAGTATGCTCCTCTCGACTCCACTAAACCCAAAGTCCGTAGCCGCTCGCGGCAAGTAAGTAGAAACTCGTGGGGATCCTCACCCACAGCCCCAGAAAACCTAAGCGGTGATAGTCTAAGGAACACCCCGAGCATCTTCTGCTCCCGAAGGGGCCTGACGCCCTCCAACTCGTCAGGCTGAACAATCGGTGCCGTAGGGGCAGGCTAGCCCTGCGGTACTGGAGCGGTTGGAGCTGGGGCCCGCTGCATACCCCCAATGGCAGCTAGTATCTATACGAGCATCGCCTGTATACCTGGAGCTGCCACGGGCTCGGGCGGTTGCTGGGCTGGTCCCGGGCCCATCGGTTGCTGCTGCGTTGGAGCTGCTGGTGGTTCTATCACCGTCTTCGAAGTTTGCTCTTGGTCCAAGGCTGGTGCTGTAGCTCTGGCACGACCTCGAGGTCGGCCTCTACCCCTAGCTGGGGCACTACCACGCGTGCGAGCCATCCCCGTAAAAGAGTGGAACAAGTAAGATTTTCAGAAACCGATAAGACACTAAATGCACGACAGTGATACATAAGCAACACGTCCCTAAAGACATCTTGTTGCCTCTCGAAGATAAGTAACGGACATCTTCGTACCGATCTGCAGGACTCTATTAGATGTGAGCTCTGTACAAGTGAGACCAACGAACCTGGGCTCTGATACCAATTTGTCACGACCCAATTTCTCAGGTCATGATGGCGCCTACTATATGGCCCACCAGTAGGCAAGCCGACCCATATCCCGGAACTCAAGGTAATTGGATGTTAGGGTAGAAAACCAACCAATCAACCTAAAATAGTAATAAATATAACAAGAACATGCAATGAACGGGCGGAAGCGACTAGACATATATACACAAAATGAATTCCTCCCAAAACCTGGAAGTCACAAGTACAAAGCTGCTAACAAAAGCACAAGTCCTAAAAGTGAACTACAGAAACAAGCTGTCTAAAAAGGCAAAAGACATGCAAAAGTAAGTACAGAAGGAGACGGGAAAATCCAGGATGTTTTGTGCTCACCCTTGCCTTCGATCACGACCGCAGCTGGCTCGAATCAACGTCGGTAGCTAGTACTCGGACCTGCATCACGAAAATAGGTGCAGAGTGTAGTATGAATACCAAAACAACAGGTACCCAGTAAGGATCAGGCCGACTCAGCAAGATTAGCAAAAGTGAACTGAAATGAAAATAAAGGGTCACAATCAAGGGCAAAAGAGTAGTAAATGTGGGTATGTACACGAGCTTACATGCAACAAAGACAAGGAATCTAACTAACTCCGCCGGGCTCCCATAAACCCGACGGGTACGCTCGTGCACAATAAAAGAAACCAACTGCACGGACCCCCATAAGAATGACAGATGCACCGGCAGTTGAAGTAAAATAATGGAGCTAGAAGGTCTATCACAATATTACCAATTTCCGGACTTTAACTGAACCATTCCCAATTATATTCTAAGATCTCATTACGTCACGGACTTTAATCAGAACATCTCCAACCTCCAAAACCTTAACCTACAGATGAGAGTAATCAAGACTAAACTGAAGCTTCAGTAAGGAATTGGGAATGCACCACGTGCAAGCTGGACCACGGACTCGAACCGGGTATTGTAGCTAATTAGTCAAGCTATATGGGCTGGACCACGGACTCGAATTGGGTGTTGTAGCCAAAGGTCGGGCACGGGTGGGCTGGACCACGGACTCTAACTGGGTACTATAGCCAAAATCAGATCAAAGGTAAGCTGGACCACAGACTCTAACCGGGTATCTATAGCCGATAGAAAAGTAGGGCATTATGGATACAAGGTCATAAGCTGAGTTACCGCCTAGCTAAGGCTCAGACTTTCAGACTCAAGTCTATTATATCAGTCTACATGGAGTTGACCGTCCGTAAAAGACGTCGGAAAAAGTTCTACTGTCCAACGACATCCGAAACCTCTCAAGTCTATGACAACACTAGTGCAAGCCTAGACTAAGGCAAAACATACTTCAAATCAATATTATCATATACAACACAAGGTATGAATGTTCAATAATATCAAGAGTCATGTTGTCATAATCCAACAATTTCCCGAAATAAGGTCTAAGGCAGGAATTATAGAAATTTAGCATCCTCGACACCCGAACCCCTCCATAATCAAGAAAATCAATAAACAATTGCCTAAACATATTCAATCTCACGAGGGGAAAGCCATAGCCTACCTGAAAGCCGATCACGCGTGCTCCAACTCACGGTACCGGAGCTTTTCCCCTCCAAACGGTCTCCAAATGCTTCCCCACTATCAAAAG
>JAJOOR010020965.1:0-10724 GCA_036250505.1 Solanum acaule | reverse complement strand
AATAAGAATTAACACATATTTGATTGATTGAAATAGCAATTTTTTCCTGTTATATTCTTTAACTAAATGCATGGTTTTCTCCTGGTGGTTTAGGGGTCTCGGAGTTTTCAGAATTTTAAGCAAGCGGTGAAAACATTAGAAGAACTTTCTGTATCATGTAGAGGTGTAGAGAGAGTTCAGCTACTACGAAGATGGTTAGTTGCTTTGAAAGAGATTGAGAGACTATCACTGCCTCTGCCTGTTAGTGAACATGTCTCTTCCCCAAAGAGCATTGATTCTATTTATACCACCGATGATGACAGGAATTCTCCTCGTGAGCCAATTTTGGTGAGTAAGTCATTGAACTGTCCATCTTGTGAAGTTTCCAGCTTTATGAAGGATGTTAATATTTCATTTATGACTCGATCTTCAGGAAACCCTATGACATTATGAGATCAATATTTACATGATTTCAGTTTTAATTCAGATGCCTCCGTTGTGTTAGCTTTTGGAATTCATACTGTAATCTGTCATAGTGGCAAATTTTTGGAGAACTAGGTTGATTCATGTGAAACAGAATACAACAGCTCAAAACTTAGCTCTCAATCATCTGGTTGTAAACGACAAGATATATTTTTCCCAGGTGTACTAGTTGGGCCCTTGAGTATCCTCAACGACAAGATATATTTTTTCCATTTTCCAAATGGATTCTTCTCATAAACTATATTTTTCTCATAGATCAACTTCCTTGAGTATTTTGATTCACACCTGTGATAATTTTCTCATGTATTTGCTTACATTACAACGGACAGGTTTTATATTATGATCCTGATCTTGGCGGAGAACCATTGAATTTCAGAGATGTGTTCCTTAGCAGTCAAGCTCTTGAAGGCATGATACTTTCAATGGTAAGATAAAAAACAACTTAGCTATCTGGTGTTGCTTACCTGCTTGATGACTTCACAATGCTCCTCTACATGGTATAGTTTAACCCTAATGCTTCTAAACATTTTTATACATCCAAATCCACCATTGTGGTGTGGGTGTTAGGCCTGAACACTTACCAGTGTATTAGCAACCAAAAAGTGAATATATAACTATATAATGGAGGGGGATATGGGACGGAACCTCCACACAAAATGTTTGAAAGTCAACCACTTCTAATAATGGTGCTTATTATTGTGGTGTGTCATACAGTTACCAAGCTGAAAAGAGACCTCTTTTTTACATGATCTTGTGTTAGTCTATGTAGGCCTCCAAAAGATTCTTACTGTACAATATCTATACGTCATGACCTAAATACAAAAGTATTTTGACTTGCCTGATTCTGAAATTAGGCATTTTGCTGCTGTCCATCATCATCTTTGCTTTTGTCATTCGGGGGTGATGAAATTCTTCATAATGCCAAGTTTCCTCATGAAGCTTGAAGATGTGATTGGCCAATGTATCCACAACACCCATTGCTTCTCTAAAGCAATGTTGGATTAACACTTCATTAAACCTCTTCAACATGTTTCTCAAAGCATCAACAATAGCAATCAGGTTCCATGGAGGATTTTATTTAGCAGCGATCCGGTTAACCACCAACAAAGAATCAAGTTCAATCATTAACTCTAAAACCTGGTATTGTTGAATTACTGGAGCCCGATCTCTAAAGCCTTGCCTCAGCAATGCTATTATTATGCTGCAAAACAAACATTAAATTTTTTATGTGGAATTTTACTTATTATCTTTATGAACAACCAAACGACCCCCTAGATTCAGAGCTTTTCCCAAGTTTACCTAGCTACTTCCCCCAACTGGTTTTCTGTTTCTTTTTAAGGTTGAAGATACACCTCTGGTAAGTGGTGCTGCAAACCCCCTTTTGTACCACATGTATTGGAACCTCTCATTCTTCATGTGAAACCTGAGAACAAGAATTCATCATCATGAGTAACCCTTTTGTACGTTTTTTACATGAAAGTGAACAGAGAATAGTCGACCTGTTGTACTCCTGAAGAAGAGGAGTGTTCCTATTAGCATATCCATAGATAATGCGCGGTTATAGAAAAACTTTTCCTCTCATTTCTACTGCCAAATCTGGATTTATAGATTTGTGTTATTCATCATCTTCTATTGAAACCATATCACTATTTCCAAAAAGCCCCTCAGGGCTTCCGGAAATAGTCAAGAATATTTGTCTATGACATTCATCAAGATTCAAGAAGAAATGGGAAAAGTGGCCCTCACTTGGGTGCATATGACATTTTAACTTTCATGGATGAAGCATGATGTCAATTGTAGTGATTGCTTTATCATCTGGAAACTCTTTTGCTTCATCTTTCAGTAGCATATGTGTTCTGTTGATAGGGATTAACTGGTCTTAACTTTTTTGTTTGAAACAGATTCTTGAAGCACCTGATACAGAAGAAGTCTCTTTACTTATGGAGATATTTGGGTGATTCTCCAATATTGATCCTAAATTTTTATTTGAGCTTCTACCTTGGATGGACTTGGACAATCAGTAATATGAATGGTTGAGTCACTTCAGAAATGTGTGCTGAACTCAATGGAATTCAATAAACAAAACTGATACCAGGTTTATTTGGTTTCTGATCTATTTTATTCACTCTTTAGGCTATGTCTTACGGGCGGGAAAGAAGTTCGTGAGGCAACCATGAGCAGCATAAAAGTTTTGGCAAAAGCTTTCTCAAGCTATAAAGAAGAAGTGCTGGTAAGGGAACAAACTCCTTATGCATGTCTGGTAGTGATGTTGCTCTAGGATCTAAAGAGTTATGGTTAGTATGTTATTAAACAAAACTGTTAGTCCATCAATTTTCCATAATTCATACCAGGCGAATAAGGAAGAACTGCTTCTCCATGCACAAGGTGCAATTGCTGGATTGAAAATAAATGCAGATATAATGAGGTATGAAGATCTTTTATCCTTTTATCATGATAGAACTTTCTCAATATTTATATGCAAGTTCTTTGACAAGAAAAGCTCATACTCTATTTCTTCTGGTGTATATTTATGTCAGTCTGTATCTTCCACCTCAATTATTCACCATAGACTAATTCTTGTAAGCTATTGCGATTGTTGCCATAGTTTTGCTATTCTCGTATTCTCTTTGGTTAACTTCTTTTAACCTATACCAGGAGCTGTTGATTTATGAATTTCTGTATACATTTGTAATTATTTGAACATTTGAGTTAATATCTCTGAGGAATTTTTCTAGCTTTTATTTTGTCCAGCTTTTAGAGGCGATAATTTCCACTCCTTTTCTAACTCCTTCCAAATATGGGCATCCTTTCACTATCTTTAGATGTTCTAGTTAAAGTTTCGTGTGAAATTTTGCTGGGTGCACGCCATTATGAGTGAAGAACTTGTCTGTCATTGTGTAGGAGAGTTGCCGGATGAGAAAAGCCTTTTCTGAACTTGGGACTTGAAATATTAAATGAGGCGAGCTCAGGAACCTAACAGGATGTTTAGATATTACTCCCTGCATCCCAAAAAAGAAGTCCACTTCTCTTGTCGGTCAGATCCAGATAACATGTTATACTTAACAAAAAGTGACATCAGATCCACTCTTATCAATCTCAATATAATTCTTATAATCCTCTTGTCTATTCTGTTCTCCATTTCTTAAAAAAAATATTTTCCAAAATTGAAAAGGTAATTCTAAAGTCCTCATGTCCCCCCAATAAATACTCAACGGTTCCCTATTTCAACCCATCTCTTAATGATGGTGTCAAGTCATCTGCATTTGGAACTTTAGGAATAAATCTAGATTTTGTAGCATCTTTTTATTGCTTTATAAGGCAGACCCAAAGACATAAATTCTGGTCGATAGACTCTCTACTCATGAGTAGCTGGCTGTAACAAGTGCATGCTTTCCATAAAGATTAGTGAAGAAGATAAACTTATCATCTTTAAAACATAAGCTATCTGCTCTATCCAGAGAGAGAATATAGTGTCCAAGGTGCGAAAAGAAGCTTGTTACAGCATCGAGACCTTCTGCAGTAGCTCATGCTTCCATTATATTTAGTATTTCAGCAATAGTAGCATTTGATTTATGTTCTTATGACTCACAACTTAATAGTTATGGTGCACTGTAGTATATTGTTCTTTAGTTGTTTGCTATAAACCTTAGATAATCATGCATTTATTTTTCTATTTGTCTGCATAAACTGCAAAATATAATTTCTCTTCTTTCGTGATCTGCCATCAGAATAGATTCTGAAGTCTCAAACATACATCAAAAACTAGACAAGGTGAATTTACAACTGCCTTCAAGCAAACATGAAAAGGACTCGTCTAGTGTTGCAACTAATGCAACATCAGAGGCAAGTTGGATTTCCTTTCCACTTTTTGTTTTTTACCAAATTATGCTATCTAACAATGAATTTGCAAAAGACGCAATAGTTGAGAAAGCAGAAAATTTTCTTGGGGGAGTAAAAGTCTCAATAAGTTTTAATTAGCCATAACATATGAACGTTCTTTACGAACTTAAACTTGTTCCTTTTTTCTAATAAATAGATAGCATTTTCTAATTATTATACTCCCAAAAAAATGAACTTAATATCTTTGTTTGATTGGAATTGGTTCATCGTAAAATCTGAATTTTCTAAAGTTCTTATAGAAAGTAGAGTAAGAAAATATTTACACATCTTGGCAGTCAGCAGAAGAAGATTTTCAACTTCCCTTGAACACTTGTGATATAAAGAGGGATGACGGAGTAGTGTTTTGAAAAACAAAATACTCCTTGACAAAGAAAAAAAGGACGATTATGAAGAAAATGTTGTTTAACTTCCCATTGATATGGCACCCATTAAATAGGATGGTCAGACAAAAACATTAAAATGGGATGAGGTAGTTGCTTGACAAATAAATGCTCTGTAAACAAAGGACAAAAGGTCAATATTGAATCAACTCTGATAGAGGAAAATTATCTCATATCATGACTATATAGAAACAACTAATGGGTAAAATCCTGGAAAAATTTCACACTAAATGTAAAAGGAACTCTTGTTGTGAAAATTCTCAAATTACTCGGAAATTGACAGTTAAACCATCTGTTTAAGTGGGGAAAAAAGTGAAAAAAGCAAATGAAGGAATGTCATGTTTTGGAGTTGGTTATCACATCCTTAAACTTTTAGTTATACTTGTGAATTGGAAATGTTGGGAAAAAAAGGGTGTAAAGAGGTTAAAAAGAAATTAAAATTATCTTGGATTATTTTTAACTGACCATTTTAAGGCACTTGAAAGAAAACAGAAGGACCTAGAGTAATCATTCTAAGCTGAATAATATGTAAGAAACATACAGCTGTATCATTAGATGCATTAAACAAAAATCAGGTATCTGAAACTTGCCGACATAATTCCTTTCCATATATATGCAGGATTTGAAGATAAACTGATCTGTTGTTGTAAAAGACTGCAGAGTTGAGCAATAAGAGGTCAATTAAATGATGAAATTGTCTTATGAATGTATTGCAGTGGCCCCATAGGAGTAATCTTATTAGGCACTTATAAGGTATATGGTGCAACTGCCGTATTTCTGGGAAGGACGTCACTAAATAAATGAAAAATTTCTTGTCTTAACAGTTGAAGACAATTTTCTAGTGAAATAATAATTCGATGATACAATAGCAGGGAAGGTCCTCTTCTCAGTTCTTACGCTTTTGCTTGGGAGCTAGGGAGGAATAACTTTGGTGTGATAAGTTGAGATGAAGTGAAACAATTTACAGTAATATTTTCCTCTGTTTTTAATTTAATAGTCTCTTGAATAAGGGGTGGTTCTGTGCTTGTTCTCTCTTTTACTTTATATAATTAAATATCCAAACTGGGTGTACACTTAAAATCATTCATTAGTATCCAGCTGTATTAATAATTTTAGCCAATTATCATCACTTCTAAGTGAGAGGCAGAGAAACCTGAAGACTTCTTCTTGAAGCAGATTGTTAAATGGTGTAACAATTTCATGTCCTATGTGTAAGCTATAATTAAATTTAGTCTCGACTATGGGGTAGCTTTAAATAAATACTTTAGATGGTTGTAAGTCATTTATATCAGTACTTATTATGTGTCTAAACACTTGTAAGATGCTTCAATATGAAGTCCTTTATTTGCTAATATTTTCGAAAGTTGCTGCATCTTTTGTATGTTCCGGTTCTTATTATCAATTTTTGAACATTCTGTGCCCAAATCTGCTGTTGTTTTTTTAAAAGAAAACAGTTAGCCATTGGATGGATCAGTTATAATAGTTCGAGCAACATATGTGGATCTACACGTTTCCTCTATGATATGTCCATTAGGCACTTAACTCTTCAAAGAAACTATTAAAGATCATATCTCCAGGATAGGATTTAGATTCATTTTAATTGATGGGAACTTTTAAATTTTTTGTTGGAACTGATGCTTTTTCTATGGCAGGCATTGAAAGAAGCACTCTCCCAGCTTCAATTCTTATCCAAGATGGAAGCACTTTTATTACAGAAAAAGGCTTTGCTCGGCAGGGACGTTCCTGAAAGTCAGTCCAAAAGGGTATGCTTTCTAAATGATGACATGGGGTTTTCCTGAATCTGAAGTGCTATATATCCATGATGATCATAGCCCTAATACCCTGGGCATGATACCTGCTTGAAATATCCACACAATATTTGTTAGGGGGTTGTTTAATGTTGCTTGCTTTCCTGTGTGAGACCTTTTATTTTATGAGGTGTCTCTACAAGTAGATCAGATTCACTTATCTTAGCTTTCAGTAATGAATTACTACCTTTGCACCACAAAGAGTAACCTGGTTCATACTCCACTAGAACAATAATATTTGATAAAAGGGGGGTAACTATATCTAATCTGCTTTACTGCAAATCATTATTATTTTCACTCTTGGTTTAATATATAAATTCTCAGAAGAAAATACACAAACTGTATCCATTTGACAAGTTTCTTACTCCTGTATTTTACTTTACTGACTGCAATTAGAACCAATAATCATAGTGATAAAAGAAGTAAACATAAATGTCTTTGTTACATCCAAAGCTCATTTCCTTCTTATTTTTGTTGGTAAATAGAGATATTTTATAGATACAAACTAAGCAGCTATTACATATGCTTGCATAATACTTCGGTTTCCAAACTTAAACTAGATTATTTCAAGCCAAAGAAGTGACCTTTTTTTATACTAAAATATCCTTCTTTATCAGCTTGTAGACTTGGTAGCAACCATGTTGGTGGGTTCTTCAAAAAGACTTTTGATTGTTGATTGCGGTTGTTCCCTGTTGTGCTAATACGTCCACCACTTTATTGCCCATCCCTAAAAACTGTACCAGATCAGTGGATTCCCCAATTTCTTCATCCATAACCTGCATTGAAAAATCATGTTATGATATATCGGGTTATCATTTTCAAGTGGGTACATGACTTCTGTGGAATCTGTCTTCACTTTGAGTGGGAGGTTTCCATGGATATGAGCCAGCTTGAGTCTTTGAAGAAGCACATTTCCTTTATTAGTACAATATTTATTAGAACTAATCATCAGCTAAACATCAAATCGATTATGCAATTGCAAGAGTAGGAAAAAATAGAGGTGTCAATGTGGGAGGGGTAGAATAAAATGGGGATGATGATTGTTCTGACTTTTCCTAATCATTAGGAAATGAAGTAAAAAGTTAAGAAGCTCGAATAGTGCAATTAACCCTATAGAGGGCTCTCTTCTAATATTTTGATCTGTTCTTGCATGTTTGAACTGTGTTTTCTCTTTGCTGTATAAATAGGTTTTTAAGCTGAAGGTTTTATCAGAGTCTCTTTCAAGCTCTACTTCAAAAACTGAAGACCGCATTTCAGAGAACAGGTTCGAGCTTCTCTCCTTTGTCATTTCTATTCTCTCTCTGTGTAAAAAGAACTTCTAAATGAGATTTACTTTATAACTACAATTGCTGTAATCTTATAAAACCCCTTCCCTCTCTATTTCTCAATGAGAAAGAACAATTTACTGTGCTTTTCTATTGTAAATACTTCTATTCTGATCTATAACTAGTACTAGTAACTAAGTCGTCTTAGGTGGAGGTTTACTGAAAAGAGAAAGTGGAAGGAACACTGAATGTCTAATCCTTTGGTGTCAAATGTGATACTGAACCTGGCAGTTTATGAACTCTATTTCAGAGAAATCTTGCGAAGGTTAACTAGTACGTTAGAGCGATTGCAAAGACCATGGGAAACAGCAGTGCAAATTTTATATGGAACATACTTATGTTTCTCAAAAAGAAGTTATTGTTTCTGTAGTTTCTAGTCCAAGGGTAATCTTACATTTTAGTTTTCCGGTAATGGATCTCATATTTTAACACCATAAATTTAATAGTATTTTAGGATCTCATACTTTAACACCATAAACTTAATAGCATTTCATAGAAATATGCTCATACTGTTTTATTAAAGCCAAGTTATTCCTTATGGGAAATTTTGGATTTCCTCTTTTTTTTCTTTTAGTGGAGATATCTGGTTCTCATTTTAAGTTGTTCTCTGCTTTCATCAATTTCTTTCCTGCAGAATCCAAAAGGAAGGAGCCCTTAAGTTCCGTATAACAAAAACTAGCGAGATCTCCCAGCTTGAGAAGGTAAGATTTCATCAACGTATTCCTGATGGACATTCTGTCAACTGTTTATAGTCGGTGAATATACTTGTATGGGAAATGATTTGGTGGCATGGTCAGATACATATTCTTTCAAAGTTCTCTTTTCCTAAGCTAGTAATTGTCCACCTTCGAGGTACTTCAAATTCTCTGATTTAACAGGTGTTCTCCTGATCTCTTTCTATTATCATCATAGGTTGCTCTTTTCTACTACTGGGTCAACTTGCAGGTTTGTTAGAGAAAGACTTAAAATCTTTAAGTCAATTAACTATAATTATAAGGTTAAAATAATTATGATTGCAGAGAACTTATTACATTTTAAAATGAGGCGAAACAAAGTTATTTTATGCATGGATTTACCAATAAATCCAAAGGGAGTGTGAGTATATATGAGTTTATAAGCTCCATGAAATGACATATGTCTTTGTCTTTATCTTTATTTCCTGGCACACAAACATTTGTTTCTTTACTTATTGTTTCCGAATCTGTATGTAACCAAGGAATGGATGCTCAAATGATTTTATTTCATTTTGAGTTAGATTTACAATTACTGCAAAGAGCCAGCCAATGTTAACTATTTCCTACATGTTTCATGTCTCAGTGACCTCCAGTTCTTGGGAACGGGATAAAACGTATTTCACTTAGTTATAAGTTTCTTGATCAAAGATTGTACTCACCTGTTGAAGTATGATTTTCTTTTCTAGGAACTTGAGGATGAAATTTATGCGCTTGAAAATCAGAGAGATGAACTTGAAGCAGCTCTGAAAAAGGTAGCAAATGCTTTCTCTTCTCTACTGAAAGTTTGTGTTTGTATGTTGGTAGTAAAAGATGTTCCATCAATCTTCTATTTTACTTGGGTTGAAGAGCTACTTCATCTGCATCTATCATTTGATTGCAGCTTGTTCATTACATAATAAGCTAGTAATCTCTTTAAGGAGTGTGGTGGTCCGATGTTCCCTTTGAAGGACCCTGAAGACGTAGTCCTTCGTAAAAGGGGGAGCAGAGCCTCCTTTGCGTCTTGTATCCCTCAGACTCTGCAATGACTTACCTAATGGAAGGATCCTTGCCTACTAATTCTTTAGTAAATGTAAAATTATGTACATAGACCCTTGTGGTCTGGCCCCTCCCTGCACCCCGCGCATAGCGGGAGCTTAGTGCACAGAATTGGCCTTTATGTACTTATATGTAACAACTATGCTCAATTTTCTTAAATGAAGTTCCTTCCTAGTTAAAATATTCCGAACTGGCATCACGTGTATACACTTCTTTAGCATGGAGAAAAGGGGCAAGCAAATTGCATGCTAAAGGTAGACAAGTACCAGTGAGAAACTTCTTTGAATGGACACTTGAAATCACCCATATTTGTAAGCTAAACCAATGAGAACTGTGTCCTTATTTAGTTTTAGGTTTGGCTACTGAACTTCCCATATTTGGGTTACACGTGCTGGAGGGTATTAGAGAAAGAGAATGCTGCACTTGTCCCTCATCAGTTGTGTACGAGTTTTCAAAGCGGTTTATAGTGTCTTAGGTCACTCCATCCATAGCATTAAGGGTTTAGGTTGGGTGCTCAATTTTTTTGTTAATAGAACCAATTCTGTTCACTTCAAGTAGTAACCTTTGTCAAAAAATAAATAAATCTGTTCGCTTCAAGAGAAGGGACATCTGACGAAAAGAAATGAAGTCACTCAGCTTCAATGAAGTCCCAGAAAAATGACTCAGCTTCGATGAAGTTCGAGTTCCCTGAGCATCAAATGGTCTATGGAAATTATTCCTGAAAAATGTGTCACCGGAATTGAGGTGCTAGAAGAAAATAGTCTATGATATTCCCCTATATTCAACATTCAAGCATGAATGTTTCAGAAATTACTCCCATTGACCCCGGTCATTGAGAATTTGAAGTAGTAAAATGCAAGATTTTTGTTGATTGATTATGAACAAGCATGAATGTTTCAGAAATTACTCCCATTGCCATACTGCTAGCATTTCTAATCATCATTCTTATCACTGATCATGCTGTGTCCAATGAGTGTAGGTCAAAGTTGCATTGGTTTCTGCAAATGCCCGTCTTTACAATGCTAGGGAAGAAAGAGATCAGTTTGATGAAGCTAATAATCAAATTCTTCAACACTTCAA
>JAJOOR010020963.1:0-11219 GCA_036250505.1 Solanum acaule | reverse complement strand
TTTTCAGGATTTATTTGTGATTAAGTCACCTAAACAATCTTTGAGATTGGTCCTATTAGTATTTGCAGTGGTTTGTGGAATTTATATATTATCAATGTATATAAACCAAACAAGTAATTATCTTTTACAAGCTAAATCACTAAGTATTCATGTGATTAATAGGCATAATTGTCATTATCCTATTTTTCAAGAAGAAGATATTCATTATTTGCCGTGGTTTTTTTTTTTTTAAAACAGCCTGCAAATCTCTGCGCATTGTAAGGCTAAAAGTTGCCATAAGGCTAAAAGCAGTCATAGCATTACATGTCGCATGGGTATCCGTGCCTTACGACGGAAATTCTGATTTAAAAGTGTTAAAATTTATTGCCCTTTTGGTTTGAAAAATAATTTTGTTGCCATTTTGGATTTTCGAAAATTTTTATTGTCCTTTTGACTCCGGACTCATTATAATTGTGCCAAAGTTCCAACCACAATGCACTGTTTGAAAAAACTGTAGAACTTGGAAGGTGACTTAACGATTTGCACCGAAATTGGGCCGAAACTCTTTACAATTATTTATAGGGAAAACTACATAAATGGGCCATAAAATCTAAAATAATTACAAGTTCATACCCAAATGCAAAGTAATTCCGGAAATACCCATTCTCTCATAAATAATTACAGTCCATACCCCCATTCATTAAGGGTGATAATTTTCGCTTAAGTGATATTAAATCGGTATCATATACTGTATTGGTATCATTAAGGTTGATAATTTTGCTTAACTGATACTAAATCAGTATATATATATATTGTATTGGTATCATTAAGGTTGATAATTTCGCTTAACTAATACTAAATCAGTATATATATATACTGTATTGGTATCATTAAGGTTTTTTGTTTAAAAAATTACTTAATAGTCAATGATACTATAAGAGTATATATGTATATTGTTGTGGTATCATTAATGTTTCTTGTTCAGAAATTACTCATTAGTCAATAATACTATAAGAGTATATATATACTTTATCATTTTCTAATGAGTAATTCTTGACAACAAACCTTAATGATACAAGTACAGTATATATATACTGATTTAGTATCAAGTCAGCGAAATTATCAGCCTTAATGATATCAATATAGTATATATGATACTAATTTAGTATCAGTTAAGAGAAATTAGTAAATGAGGTATATAGTGTAATTATTTAGTGGGGTATGAATGTAAAGGGGTATATGTTTGTAATTATTTTGTTTTTATGGGGTATTTGCTTATTTTCCCCTTATTTATATGCTGAATTTAGATTCATTTGTTAAAGAAGTATACTAGTAGCTTTCTCATGATATGGCAAACAGAGTGTACTCTCTCACTGTTGGCTCGCCATTACCGGGCACTTTTCAGAACTTGCGCTAGATGTTCATCTTTGGACGTTGGTAAGAAGCTCCATGCTTCCATCGTCACCACAGGTCTCGTAACTTTTCAAAAGACATTTCTCCGTAATGCTATTCTCCACATGTATACAGCGCGTGTGTCTGCTCTCTATGCACGCAAGGTGTTTGATGAAATTCCTCTTTCATACAAAGACACTGTCGACTGAACAACATTGATGGGTTGCTATGCTCGCGGGGGTTTCCCCTTGATGCCCTCAACTTGTTTGTTCATATGAGGAAGAGTGATGTTTCGATTGATGAGTATACTATGGTTGTTGTTTTCCTTGCAAGCGCCAAAATGGGGTGTGAACAGTTTGGCATTCAAGGACATGGTTGTATGGTAAAAATGGGGTTTAGTTCGAGTATTAAAGTGTGTAATGCTGTAATGGATATGTATGTGAAGTGTGGATTAATTGATAAAACAAGAAGGATTTTTAGTGAGATGGGAGAAAATAGTGTTGTTTCTTGGACTGTGGTTTTGGAGGGAGTGGTGAAGTGGGAAGGTTTTGAAAATGCGAGGTTGTTGTTCGATAAGATGCCTGAGAGGAATGAAGTAGCTTGGACAGTAATGATTGCAGCGTATATTGAGAATGGTTTAACGAAGGAAGCTTTTGGGCTTCTACGTGAAATGTTGTTTGAATCTGGATTTGAGTTGAATTTTGTAACATTGAGTTCGTTGTTATCAGCTTGTGCACAGTCGGGGAATGTTTTGATGGGTAAATGGGTACACGTGTATGCTTTGAAGATGATAGAACATGAAATAGATATAGTTGTGGCAACAACCTTGATTAATATGTATGCTAAGTGTGGCAGGATTGATGATGCTTTTCGAGTTTTCCTTGTGATGCCTCGAAGGAATGTGATTACATGGAATGCTATGCTTAGTGGACTGGCAATGCAGGGAAAGGGAGATATGGTGTTGGATTTGTTTGGTCAGATGATTAGAGAGGTCAAACCGGATGATGTAACATTTACAGCTATATTAAGTGCTTGTAGTCACTCAGGTTTGGTTGATCAAGGTCGACATTTTTTCTATAGCCTTGAATCGACGTATGGAATAAAGCCTTCTATAGAGCACTATTCTTGTGTTGTGGATCTTTTGGGTCGGGCAGGACACCTTGAAGAAGCAGAATCCATAATAAGGAGAATGACGATTCCCCCCAATGAAGTTGTGTTGGGATCACTATTAGGCTCCTGCAGTTTCCATAAGAACCTCGAGCTGGGGGAGTGCCTAATTAAAGAGCTGGTCCAAATGTATCCTGATAATACCGAGTATCATGTTTTGCTTTCAAATATGTACTCTTTAGCTGGAAGAAATGACAAGGCAAATTCTATTAGAGTAGTTCTTAGAAACAGAGGTGTCAGAAAAGTTCCTGGCATTAGTTCTATTTATGTTGGTGGTCAAATCCATTGCTTCAGTGCAGGGGATAAATTGCATCCGCAAAGTCAAGAGTTATATATGACGTTGGATGAGATGATTCGAAAAATAAGATTGGCTGGTTATGCACCAGACACAACCTGTGAAAAGTTTTCAGGATCTAATGATGGAGATTATTATGGTTACGACCAGGAGGAAAAGGAACATGCTTTGTTCTCTCACAGCGAGAAGCTGACTGTTTGTTTTGGACTCATAAGTACACAAGCTGGCATGCCTCTTTACATTTTCAAGAATTTAAGGATATGCCAAGATTGTCATTCAGCCATGAAGGTTGTTTCCAAAGTTTACAATAGAGAAATTGTAATTAGAGATCATAATCGCTTTCACCGTTTCAAGCTGGGTTCATGCTCTTGTTTTGACTATTGGTGACAAAACCCAAAGTGCTACATGAAAACCTAAAACCTATGAATAGTTTGTTAATTCAAAATCATGTATGAAAATTCTAGTTGTGGTTGATTGGGCCTTTGAGGGACTTTTGAGTGAGGTGTAGAATGGGAAATTCTGAGAGAGGAATTATAGGATAGATAAACATATTCTCCCAGTGGGAAATGAAAATACAAGCATATACAGTGAGAACAGAGCGACAGATTCAGAAAATCTTTAAGAGCCACTATATTACTTGTGCGACCACGTACACTTGCGTGTGCAATTGGGAGCAACACACAGAGTATCATAGTGAGAAATTTTTTTGTCCATCATCAAGTACAATAGGGAGGAAAATCTAGAATTTTTATCATTTTCCATGTTTCCCACTGCTTGTTTTATATTTTTCCATTTTGGCTAAAACATTCCATTTCCTACTGAGACATAATTTTTTTTGCTTCCCTACTAAACTAGATGAAAGTTAAAAAGAAATGCCAGCAATGCTGGTGTTTATCTTCATATGTATAACTAGCATTGTTGTCAATTCTTTTTTCCCCTTTCCTTTTGTAAGTTAGCCATAATCCTGATTTATGGGAACCAATATGGAAATGTTCAAAGCCTTTTTAAAATGAATCAAACTATGAATAATTGAAGATAGTAAATATGCTCGCACTTTTTTCTTATCTCATATGGTAGTGTAAATAAGTGCTACTTTGGAATCATGGAGAGGAAGGATTGCATTTAGTTTGTGATTAAACAAGATAAATTGCATATTTGTGTATTCATTGGATCATTTTGGTTCGTGATTGCATTGAGGACATACAATAAGTTCCAGACATGAACTTTTCAAACAAAAAAAAAAGAGAAGAAAAAAATCAGTTCTAGATAGGATAGTGATGTCATTTGATTTAAATCCAAAGGGATGCGCCAGTATGGGTAATTCTCTAGCCTATTGAGATTTGTCTGTCCATTTAATTTTGAAAATCTTACACTTCAGTTTGATGAACTTAGGTTGAAGTCTTATAAGTCTTGAAAAATATAATAGTATATCATGTTAACTTGTTTATAAGGTGGAAACTATGTGCTTGAAAGTTCTCTTTCAAATATTTTTGGTTTACATCTCCATTAGCAATTATTCTCTGGCATTCCTTCATATTCTCAAGTCTTAAAACCTCTTAACAAACAGAAGTTCTAAGAGGATATTTTACCCCCGAAGGTTATAAAAGCCGATTGATCAATATTTAAAAGATATTTTGATCAACCAATATTTATATTAGTGTTTTAATAATTAATTCTACTATATTAGAAGAGTAGGTATCAACATGTCTGTTGACAATAAAAATTAAGTTGGGGATAATACTCTCTTGTGTTACGTGTCATTTCTATTGTTCTCAATAACCTGCATCAACTACTCCCTTCGTTTCAAGAATGACATCAAAATCTACCATGTCTAACTCAACTAAATCAACCATGGTGCTCTTGTGATTGACGGAAATGGTACAATCACGATAGACTCTCTCTGCTAGAATAGACTCACCAACATGTGCAGAAATATTGAAGGGCTCAATAAGTTTCTCAGGAAGGACATCAAAATTCATCGCAACATAAGGAATTACAAAAGATAAACTCGCTCCTGGATCTAGCAAAGCATAAACATCAAAGTTCAAGACTTAGATCATACCAGTGACAATATCTGTCGAATTCTCTTGCTCTTGGAGACTAGTGATAGCATAAAGACGGTTTGATCCTCCGTCTGTCCTTGAAGTAGCTCCTCTAGATGCAGCTCTATCTGGTGGGGCAACCGAAGAAGACTGGGCTCTATTGCCCCCATTACCGTTACCCTGCCCGCTCTTAGGATACTCTCTCATAAAATGACCATTCTGACCACACTTGAAGCAATCAGTGGAGCCATCACGACACATCCCTGAGTGGCTCCTACCACACTTAGCACATGCATGAGGCTTACTACCTCCTTGTGCCATACTACCTTGAGAATGGGTAGGTCTAGCTCTGAAACCTATGAATTCTGACTATTGTACTCACTTTTGTTCCTTGGTGCAGGTACACTAGCAGATGATGGAGCAGGTCCCTTTTATTTCTGTTGGAAGGATGACCGGTTGACATTACTCTTCTGTTGGCGGACTCATTCCCTGATGTTTTAGCCCTCATATTCTTAAACTCTTCTCTATCCCTCAACTTGTTACACATGGATCATTAGCATTGCTATGTCCATATCCCCTATCAGCATAGCTGCCTTGCCTTCCTTGCTTGACAGGCGAGGCAATCCAGCAACAAAAAAACTCATCCTGCTACTTATGTCAGCAACCATTTCCGGAGTATAGCGTGAAAGTTGGGTGAACTTCAGACTGTACTTATGAACGCTCAAAGAATCCTGCTTAAGTGTGAGGAACTCTTGTACATTTGCCTCTCTCAATTCTCAAGGAAAGATTCACCCCAAAAAAGACTCCTCAAAACAAGACCAACTCACAAGTGGTGCACTCTTAGCTCGATTCTTCTTCAATTGATCAAACCAGATTCAAGCGACACCCTTTAGTTGGTATGCAACTAATTTCACTCTCTCAGCATCGGTGACATGCATAATCTCAAAATCTTCTGAAGCTCCTCAACGAAGTTCTCCGGATCCTCAGTGATGCTTGAACCAGTGAAGCTCGGAGGATTCATCATTAAGAATTCACGGATCCTTAAAGTATCAGCCCTTTCCTGTCGATTCTCTCTCTGTCAAACTTGATTGGTCACAACTTGACTTAACATCCGGATAGCTTCATGTAATTCAGCATAGGTGACCTCTCTTTGGGGTTGCATTTCATGTGCATTAGGTACCCCTTGTTCCTGTGGTTCAACATTCCTTCTAGTGGGACGACCTCTGACTGTTGACACCCAATTTTGGACCTCCACATTATAGATTAATCATCGAGCTTCTTCAATTTCAAACAATTTAAAATAATTAGTTTCATAAATTTTCAAAAAAATAAATAAAATAAACATAGTTTGCAAGTTATTTTAAATAGTTTCGTCACTTTTTTTAAATTTATAATTCTATATAATTATGTATATAATTAGTATATTTTATGAATATTCAAAAAATGTCTCAAAAAAAAATTAGTTAAATATTTGGTCAATCAGTTTAGCTAATTTGTAGTTTATATTTTGAGTTATTTAGTTTACAATTAAATTAATTGTTTTATTTCGTTAAGACTAAGAAGCTCGATAATTAATTAATATTAATTCATCTTATCTAAAGTTTCAGTCAAATTCCCTAAATTAAACTCAATTGGCTAACTTCTTAATTCCTATTGACTATCATTGCAATTCAATTGGCAATTTCTTTTTCACTCCCCTTTAAACTCATTTTTTTTCAGGCCAATTTTGGGCTCCAAATTCAGCCCATCAACAACAATTCAATTTTCACTCAACAACAACCCATGCTCTTCTATCTAATTGCCTCCAGCCCATTCAATTCCTAGCCCACTAAGAACTCAATGCCTTCAGCAACCCATTCCAATTCACAACATAATATTACAACCAGCGATCCAAACATACATACAACAATACCACATCCGACCCGACCCTTTTCTCCTTCTTCCTCAACGTGAGAACCAAAGTTCAAAGACGCTGCATAACCCAGAAATCGCGGACAACAACAATCAGCAATTGCGACTTCTTTTTCTTTCACGAAACCAGACGACCCCACCCTGTTTTTCTTCTCCAGACGCAACCCAGAAAAACCCAGCAAATCCAGAAATCCCGTCACCCATCTGCGAACCCATAACCCTAGCAACCTAATCCGATCCATCACCCTCACGTCTCCTTTTTCCCCCCTTTCACGAAAATCGCAGGCCTGCACAACAACCTTCACTGTTGCCTCGAAAAGGAACGGGTAGATTCAAAATTCAAACAAATTTTACCCCCCTAAATCTGCCTCAATCTTTCCTATAAATAGTTCCCCCTGCTCAAGGGATGAGAGAGAGTTAGAGTTTGAGTTCTTTGGTAATAGTAATTTTGCACTTAAAATTTTTATATTTAGCTTTCTTGTTCTAAGTTTCGAGAAGGTCCCCGCTCAAATCTTCTTGATTTGCTATTCGTATTTGGCTTTTGTGGTGGAAGAATCGCTGCCCTCTCAAACTCGTCTCAGCTCGCTTCTCCAAGAAAGGTAATCTCGCCCCACTTTATTTTCGCCTCAATATGGCGTATTATATATTCGACATTCGATAAAGGTTCTGCTGTGAATAATAATTAGTTTTTTTAGTACTCTGCATCGGCTTCACTTTTCCTGTGAATTTTTTGAATCGTAAGCATGAGTTGACATGCTGATAAGTTTCCTTTGGGATTATGTGTTGATAGTTAGGTTCATTAGCTGGATTAGCCGAATATTCCTTTAATTGTTGCTCGAAATAATATACTATACATTTGGTTTCGACTTCGAGCATGCTAGATATCATTCCGTTTCTTTACTGCTTGTTGGTGCATTTTGGTTGTCTTCTTTGTCATTTTTGATGTATCGCAATAACTTCTCGTCATGGCTAGCTTAATCTCGTAGGAGTTACCCATGTTCTTAGATGATTTGAAGGCTGGTTGTGTTTCTCTTGTATCCCAACTACTGATGTTATGCTTGTAGTTCACCATAATCTTGTTTTAATTTAGGTCATATTTCTATTATTCGCCTACTTCCGAATATGCATAGAGTCCTGTGTGTTAAGACTGTTCGGTTTGAAGCCTAAGGTGTCATTTAAATTTTAAATTTTGGCCATTATCTTATTCATATGCTAGAGTCAATAAATGCATAACCATCAGCCATGCCTTCGCTTGCTTGCCGCTATGATGTTAGCTTGCTTCGCTTTTAGTTTTATGGTGTCATATGAACTTGTTATAAATATTGCATATACTTGTCGACTTTCTATTCCGCTTTTGTGTTGCCTATTGATGTATAGTTGGTTCATTTTTATTTTAATGAATAACTTTTGGTCTTCTTTTAATGAATAGCTTTTGGTCACATTTTGGTTTGAACTACTTAAGTTATCCTTTTTAACTAAGTTAAGCTGCCTTTATTTTCTTATCTCAAAGTGCTAATTTTGTTCTTTCTTTCGGTTCGTGCATGAGAGCTCTTCGAGTTATTTTTGAAATGTGTGTTAAATCCTAGAGTATATCGCAAATCTCTGAAATTTTCTTTCGTTTCTTTTCACGCGTTACTGCCTGATTTAAGTACAAATCCGTGCTTTGCTAGTCTTTGTGTTCATGTAGTTGTGTATATTGTGACCCGAGATTTTGAATTATGTGCCTAAAACTAGTGGCACCAATATTGGTGTGAAAAGATTTAGCTCTTCGAAATACACCTATAATTTGAAGGGCAATGTGCATATGATAAGCTTCTTTATTTTATTGTTTTTGGTTCATGTTAGTTTTCGTTGCTTTGTTGAGTTCATCATTAATTAGCTAACTTATGTGCTAATTTGTTTTGATCGTTCAGATTATGACATAATAGTTTTTGTTTTTATTTTGTTGTTGTTGTTATTAGGAATGAGTTAAAATGTTTATGGGTTTGTGATTGACTTCTTTACTTGAGTTATTGCCATCCCCAATGATTAATTTGCACTAGTAAATTCTTAATCTCAATACAATATTAGTGCGTCTTTGTTGACATTTCATTTAAAATTTATTTAATTATGGTTAGAATCTTGAACCAAGTTTCCAACAAAAGTTTTGTCATCTTAGTCATAGCATATCCATAATCTGGAATCATTCCTCTGCACTTTATATGTTTGCATTTTCAGATTTTGAGTTGTTATGACTTTCTTCCCTGTCCTAATCCTTATCCTTCTTTTCTTGCATGAACCCTCTCGGTTTGAGTCCATTGGACTCCCTTTGTTACTCTCCTTGCATCACGGGTTGGGTAGAAACCCAACATCTTCTCCATCGAGTCAGCAACCATTTTACACGAGCTGGAAATTGAAAACCGGTGTACGAAAAGTCTGAAAACAGGCAGTATACATGCTGTATACAGCAGTATACACCGGTATACATGGTGAATATTGATATACATAGTCCCGATATACTCTATTGAAGAAATGAACTTCAATCTTTACTCTTTACTCAACTCAAAACTCAGTCTTAAAATAAAGGTAAAACATTTGTAAAAGACTTTTGGAAGACTTTATGAACTTTCTCTTGATTTGGCTATTAACTTTCCTTGGATTTGAATTTATGGATTCAAGGATTGTGATTTGTGATAGGAAAGATCTCATGATGTTTAGTAGTGTTTTTAGATAGTTAAACATGAGAAACGATCACGGAATCACTATTTGAAAGCAAGTCTGCGACGCGGAGATGCATTTAAATATTTGGTCACGAAATAAATTTTGAGGCCGAAGGGTCCGTGACCGCTCCGCGACGCGGAGAGGAAATTTCCCGCTTATAAAGGAAATTATTGAAGAAATTATAAGTCTTGTGATGACATAAATGCATCATGAAAGAAATATACAAAGAAACTCTTATCAATGATATCCAAGCATTATTACCATATAAGAAATGTGAATAAGCAAGCAGCACTCTGTCAACATGCTTGCTTATTTACATCTCAAACAGGGCCCACTTCTCTATTAATTTGCAATCGCCCCATTGTATTGCTGGTACATATTTACATAGCAAAAAGCCTTGGGGACACTCAAACAGGGCCCACTTCTCTATTAATTTGCAATTGTATTGCTTATACATATTTACATAGCAAAAAACATTGGGCCACTTGAATATTATCCATTTGCCTTCCAATTGAGGACCCATTGAATATTTGTAATTTCTTCATTTGTTCATTTTAAATTTATATGCTTCTTAAATTCTAATTAATATAACTATTTTATCATAATATTTATATTAATTGACATACAATTATGCATTTTGAAAAATGATTTGGAATAAGTAATTAATGTTGAGGATAAAATATGAAAAGAAAAATTAAAAAATCTTGATATGCTAACTATGTAATTTTAAATAAATATTAATTATTAAAAGTGAATAAGCAAGCAGCACTCCGTCAACATGCTTGCTTATTCACATCTCAGACAAGTGTCACGTCTCGCCACTTCGCAGTTGAATGTTGCGTCCGGATAGGGACGGAAGGGTCTAGAGTTAAGGAGAGGTTTGCGGAAAATTCTAGAACCCTTTAGAAGGCTAGAAAATTCCTTAGAACTCTCTAGAATAAAGTAGAGATTTTCCAAGAAAGCCTTAGAATTCTCTAGAGAGTGTAGAGAATTCTAGACAGGGGCTTTTGTGTAAATATCTTAGGGACTTGTAAGTAATTTTTATTTGCACTTTAGTCCTTAGGATTTTAGTATAAATAGAGGTGACATCCATTTGCCAACCATCCATCCAACCAAGAAAGCAAGCAAGCAAGTTGTAGCAATCTTCCAAAGCTTAATATAAAGCCTTCTTCAAAAAGCTCTCTCTTCGTTCTTTCCAAAACTTTCCTTAAACATTCTCTTAGCAAACCAAGTCCTAAAGGCTTTCTTGAGTTTACAAGAAGCTTGAAAGATTAGTGAGTAAACCGTCAAGGGCCACACGGAACTTTAGCCATCACTCTAAGTCCGTGACAACGTGGTATCAGAGCGAGGTTCGATACTAAGGGAATGGCTATCGAAGGGGACATAAACGCCGCTAGCACCACCAACATTCGCCCGGATGGTGGAAAGAAGTCCCGAAAGGGTAAGAAGCACCAAAAGAGTCCTGAAGAAATGCTGCCGGATCCAACACCTAGCGAGGCGCTAACATCTCATCCACCCTCGACCACCGAAGCAAGTGACGATGAACTTGGCGAGGAGGCCATTGACGTCACCGCTGGCGAAGACTGGGTCGTAAGGGTTGAAGTGGCAAGGCAGGCCGTGGAGATATTAGGCCGACGCATGAATGTGGCCGACGGCAAATTCAAAACTCTTGAAGACTTCACCCTTGAGGAGACCGAAAACATCCGCAAGGAGTTGGAGGGACGTCAGCGGGC
>JAJOOR010020961.1:0-11526 GCA_036250505.1 Solanum acaule | reverse complement strand
ATACAATGTTTGTTTTGAACTGCACAGACCGGAAATTAAAAAGTTATAACGAAGAAAGAACATTCAAGGAAGGTACCTCAAGCCGACGGCTCGATTCCATGTTATCCTGATTTTCCTCTGTCAGTATCAATTCCTCATCATTACTAGCTTTTTGCCTCAGATATCCCTCATTAGGACCAAGAAGAGAGTTGAGAATATGAATGAGACAGCACAGGATTCCAGAATCAAGGAGAGATTGTTTGTCGACAGGCTGTAGATACATATATATATGTTACAATTGGGAAAGTTTGATTTACATCACAGAACTAAGTTTCTTCTCTATCCTCTCATGAACCTTAAGCAGCTCTGCATCCCTAAGTTGCTCGGACTCGGGTGTGAATCTAAAGGTCAGATTCTTCATCACATAGGATTCGGGTACATATACAGGTGATGGGATATGACCAATTAATGTATTATTTTTTTATAACTGTGGTGTCCGGGCTAGCTTTCACACACCTCAACTAATTCCACGAGATACCTACCACCTCCCACCAACAATAGGTATCAGGTAACTCTGTCCACCAAGGGTAGGACAGATGAAAAGAAACACCTTTTCTTTTTTTTTGTCTCTGTTGGGATTTGAACTTGTCTCATGGTTCATAACCCGCGTCGTTGACCACTAGGCCACGCCCATGAGTGTAGATTATTGTATATAAGACATATAAAGTATACACCTCAAATTAATTAAAGCTATTGAACTAAAACTAATAAATATTTAATTATTTATAAACACCTTAAATTTTATTCATAAAATATCTCGTGTAATAGCAAAACATTCTCATACTCATCTGGCAAAGGCAGGGATAAGGTCTGCCACTCTGCCTAGATCCTACCCTCCCCAGATCCCATTTGTGGATGTTGATGTTGACAAATCCAAAAATTAAAACACATACCCAATCAATCTATACTTCTCGGTCATATATGTAGTCAAAGCACTCAAGGTAAGTTGACCAAATCGAGTGTGGATCTCACACCCACACCCATGTTGTGCCGACATGGGTGCGGAAGGATTTTGAAGAGTCCGAGTAACACAATTCATATACGACTAAATTAGACTGCAATACTGAGTAACAAATTTACTACCTTGATAAAAGTGTGTCTATTTCTATATTTAAGATTGCCAATTTGATGAAGATATTGACATATGCCAGTGACATTTAAAGAAACAAATTACCTGAAGTCTAAATACTATGAAAATTCATTAGCATAAACAAAGAGAGTAATCAAAATATGAAGAAGTCAGGAGGGTAGAGGACATACACCAGAGACAAGGACCTCTATTGCATACAACAGACTTGCACCAGGCCGGATGCCATCCTGCTTAATATAATCAAAACAAACACCCATAGATAAATAACATAAACTAGGAATGGGCTCAGAAGGAAACAAGAATTTCAGATATAAACAGAAAAGTAAACAACCTTGGTAACTTCAGAGAAAAAATTTAACACTCTTTCAACTTCCAACGATCTTATTTTGCTACTAAGTTTCAACTTTTCAATATCTGTTACAAAAGCTCTTCCAACAACAAAGGAAAATATGTGTGTCTCTACTAACCTGTAAAAAGGAACAAAGTACTGGTTAAGAACCATATGCTGACAACAGAATAAAGCATATAAAAATATCATCCGTGTCTCAGTGCATTTGACGGGGTTAGACTAAATAATAACATAACCATGGGTAGCTTTAATTTTCATTTATTTTTTTCAGTGTGGGAGAGAAAGAGGTGTTGACAGCCGTACAGATTCAGGTGTATGGAGTATAAAATGGAAGTCAAAAACAAATTGCACAAACAGCTATAACTACAATTTCCATACATAGTAATCAACTGTGCTACATTTGCCTGTTGCTTCACTAATCTACAGAAAACATCAACAGTCAAATTTAAGGCCTTTTCCTTCTCCTGAAACAAAGAAAAGAAATGACATTAATAACTTCGATGAATAGAGCAAGCATTACTTTGTTTCATATATATATAATATAAAAAAATAACCTTTTCCGAGCTTGAGGAGCGGAATTCTTCCCAATATCTCTTAAAATCCAACTCCAGTTCATGTTTGTCACTGTTTTAAATAACAGAATAAAAAAAACGTAATGGAAAGTTAGATATAAAACTCCTTAAACATTAATCAACAAGAGCTTATGTCATATGAAAATTCACTTAAAGTTAACCTGAAAAATCATAGTACAATCTCAAGAAAAAAAAGTACACATGATTGAAGTAACTTACAACAGGTCAAACACATGAGCTGAAGTCATTGGTGTAACAGTATAGTGACAAGATGGTTACGGCAAAGATCATTTCACCTCTAAGGAGATAGGAGTAATATAGGAGTACAGGACTAACGTGCTTTGTCATTTGCAAAACTATCTGGGATAGAAATTATACCAGTTTTTCACTCAGTAGTGCAACTAGGAACAGGCAAACACTCCACAAAAGTCCAATTTATTACTTCATATACAAAATACTATTCAAGGACAGACATGAGTGCAGAACCATTCAACTACAAAACCCTTGAAACTTAGCAAATGTTCTCCAAAAATAACCCATATAATCATACCCATACTTCAGGCAATAACGTTCAATAATTTAATTTTACAGATCCACTAGGTTCCTACTATCATTTGATTCACCATCACCTACATAAAGAAGATAAAAATCCAGTGACACCTACAGATTCAAGTTGTAAGGACAATACCTCTCAATTTTCCATTAGTCTTTACATCAAGCTCTGGAATCTTACCACATGGGTTCCCTATTGGTTAATTAAGACTTATATCCATTAGTTCGCAAGCAACAGTGACAAAATGCTCTTGGGGAAATCTTTTGTATTCCAGTTAACAGAGGTAAAAGCCAACAGCACAACTAATTCCATGTAAAATCATCAATCATACACTGTTTCCTTACTTGAGAAGAAAAAAAGCATACACCAATATCATCTTAATTTCCACTCTTCGGTAAGCAGTTTTCTAATATTTTATGACACTCTTGCAGATTTAAATGATTTCTAGAGAAAAGAGAAGATATGGACCATTAAAATATTGACTCCTCAACAGTCTTTTTTTTTTTGATAAAGTACGTAGATTCATTTCAAGGCATCAAGAAGATGCAAGCTTTACAAGGATAGATCAGTTAAGCTCACAAAAAAAGGATTTGTAGCCTCTTTCTAAACTGTAGAACTAACAAAATCCAAGAAGAGTTCAACAGTCATTGAGCCTTCTTTATCAGTAACCACAGAACAATTATTTCCACAATTTGGATGGGGGGAAAATCATTGAACTAAAGAGTGCACAAATTGCATGCACTTGATGTAGTAAGTTTGATAGGAGAAAAAAAAATGTAGTTTGTTCTCATTTATCACTCATCAATAAATTCAAGTGAAAACTCGTTCATCGAATTGCATTTCTGTCATAAGGATAGGAAGCAGGATAAAGTGCACCAGATAAGCAAAACGTGACCCACAAACATTTTGTTTTTTTTATGACAAGGAAAACTCGTAGCCGCTACCCTTTGGGTGAGCACGGGATAAAACCCCCACTCCTATGCAATATATCGCAAACCACGCAAGAGAGGTAACCCGCACTAGGCAAATCCCTTGCTTGCGCTGGCAAGGGGTTTCGAACTTGAGACCTCAAGTCCCAAGCCCAAACCACTAGGCCACCCCGAAGGGTTAAACATGACCCACAAACTAGACAGTCAGCTTCCGAACTGCAGCTTCATTTGGCACTCGGAACCCTTTGCTGGAGGAACTGAAACAGGCTTACCATTTAACAAAAACTAAACCTCAATCCGAACTGGTCAGGCTTGGCTATAAAGATAAGACGGTTACCATCCTCAGTATAAATGAAATTCTATGGGAAATAATTCTGATCATTGACAGGTTAAAATTAACGAGCTCATTTCAACAGAGTGCATATGAAATTTAGCATCTGATTGAGCAAAGCTTGTTGAAAAACAACTCCAATTCAGCACATGGATTGCACGGCAAATCAGAACTAGGCAAAAATATTAAAAGGAATGATATAATGAATTGCAGCAGGAACTCAAATACAAAACTAAAAAAAAATCAATACAGAGGAATATTATTATTTATTTATTTTGAAGAAATGATGTCAAACCTTGAAGGGAAGTAGGTGAAGTCTTGTATGGGAAAAGAAGCATTGCTATCTCGAAAAGGTGAGGAAGCAGGAGATGAAGGAGATGATGCAGCAGAAGGAGCCTGAGCAGCGAGACCGACTTTTTCTTTGAAGTCTTTAAGCAATGTTGCCCATTTCATCGTTTTCCCGACGGATTTCTTAAACCTGCAATACCTCTATCATCAGACGCTACCAACGGCAGATTAAATATCTCCCACAGATCCGGTCCGGAACCTTGTAAGACAGATCTCCTTAGCTCAATCAATAATTTCCAGGAATCGCACATACAAAATGTGATCGGTATATTGATTGAACTAAAAATAAGAGATTCAAAGCAGCAAGATCTATTTAATTAACAAAATTAAAAGTAAAAATGATTAGTTTAGTGTATAAATTTGTAATTATAGTGATCTAGCTTGTTCTTCCTTATTCTTGTTGCTGCTTTGAATATGTTATGTATATTTTCTGGGAATGAAAACAGTAGGAATATTTTGTGTCCTAGAAGAAAGGGAGAAAACGAAGACGAAGAAGGAAAGAAGAAAAATGGCAAAGAGTTTTCTCTCTCTCTCTCTCTCTCGGCGTGCTTGATTTCGGACGGCCTCTCCGCGCCTTGTTTCTCGCTCTAAAATCTGCTCCTCCTCTCTTTTACTTTCTCTCTCTATCAATATACACTAATCGCTCCCTAATATTTCTCCCCTATCTAAAGTCTATAAACCCTCTACCATAAATCTCTTCTTTTTTTAATTACCACGTCAGCGGTGGTATCCACGACTACCAGTTATCCACGTGGCGTCATGCGATGATTAACCCCAACGTGACGGCCTCTAAATCTCACCTTGCATTTTAAATTTTGAATATATTAAAGCATATACTATACTACTATCTTTTTTTTATTTCAAAGGTATTGGGGTACGAGTATTAAGACATCGCCCATAAATTATTATTTCTTTTACGTTCAAATTTTGAAAAGTAGTTCCATACATAGTGGTACATAAAACGTGAATAAAGAATAGAAAAGAATTTACATGGTTCCTATTATTAGATTTTGATTTATCATAATATTGATAATAGAACCATTTGAGTTGAATAATTGTTTGAACGTCATTTATTCAAATATGTGATGACATGGTTTGTATCTGTTGTCTTTTATATTTTTAATTTTCCATCCAGGGGCGTATCTAAAGGGGATTTCGTGGGTTTACGTGAACTCATGCTTCTCTTTCTAGATCATATATATTTAGTAGTGTTATATTTATTTTTTTCAAAATATCATATAATAGGATGATGATGATGATTGGTGCACATTTTTAAGTGGGGATAGAAATTTAAATCTTATATCTGTCTTTTTTTTAGTAACACCTCTCCAAGTGGTTATCGATAACACTTTTGGTGTTTCAATTAATTTTTCTTTTGTTTTTTTTCTTTAATCTTGCAAAATTTCTAAGTGTGTTACATTGAAAATGTATAATTTAATCAAATGTGTATAGTAAAATTTAAAATTAGTAGTATTATATATGTTGAACCTATAATTTTTTAAATTAACAGTTCAGTATTAAGAACTTAAAGGTCAACTGATCAAATTTATATCTTAGGACTTAGATGCATCTCTTCGTAATAGTGCACTCATCCTTCAAAAAACCTGAATACACCTATGATTACATCTGATGTTTGATATATGTATTAGAGACATCCGATGTTTGATACCTGCATTAAAATCTGATTATTTCAGATTCCATTCGAGGAAAAACTTTCTATCGAGAATGTTTTTCATACTTAGAGCTCGAACTCAAGTTAATTGTAGTTGTTGATAACAATATGGTTCATATTTGTGTCATCACCAAATATTTCTGATAAGAAAATATTATAAAAGCATTGTAGTACTGACTGTTCTTTTTACGTCAAAATCTGATTTCTTGTCATTTGTTTCTTTCCCTCTTTTGGCATATGGTTGTGCGTTTTGCTTTTTATTGGTCTTCATTGACGATGCTTCAAGCAGAAGGAACTAGGAAGACAGCATTTGGAAGAGCAGTTCATTATTGTCTATAGATTACGTATTCTTCTTCTGTCTCAATTTATATAAATTAATTTAACTTGATATCGAGTTTAAAAATATAATTGAAAACAAAGAAAATATTAGTTTTCAATATTTTTCTGCCCATCTACTTGTACCTATAATATAATTAACTACACTACTTATAAAATCGCCTAATTATTCTCATGAAATAAATAATACTACCAATAATAGATTTCAATGCGGATAATCAGCGATTATCAATATTCATTATCTTTGGGAATCGTACAACCTACTTTAGTAAATTATTTAATTCAAAACTAATTTCCTTCGAAAGGCATTTTGTAAGTGAATTTATTGTAATTATACGGTCCAGTAATTGCATTATATGATTATTACAAAGATAATTTATTTTTTCATAACATAATTACAATATTACAAATATAGTATTTTCTTACGAGGAAATAGAAAATAAATAGTACGTACTAAATGTTTTTGTATAGTTAGCTATCAAGAACAAAAACATTAAATTTTTATTACAGTACCTATTAAAGGGAAAGAAATATATTCTATTGATTAAACATGACAAGATTTTATATAGCAATTATAGATGGTCTCTATGATTTGAATTGTTTGGATATACTTAGTAACTTTCACTTGCTTTGCTTTGGTGTTCATGCACTTTCATGATATGCAAAACTTGCAGGTTAATGGAATTTAATGTGAATTTATACTACTTATTTCAATTTGACACCTAACTAGACTTGGAAAATGAAATTTAGGTACTTAAAAGTAAAATATTTTGAATAAAGTGATTTGAATTTAAACGCAAGATCACTAGTTTATGAGTTCATTTGTATAAGTAGATGTGGCGCCCGTGGCGGTATAATATATACTCCCTCTGTCCATTTTTACGACTTGACACATCTATTAAAAAAATAATAATTGTATAATGAGTTTACCATTTCATCCTTATTAATTGATAGGGTCCAAAATATATTTACTTACTACATATGTCAAAGACATTAACTCAATGTTAATAAATTAAGGGTATAATAGGAAAAACAAATTGTCCTTTCTTAATTTATTAAAATGACAAGTAAAAAAGGACATTAAATTAAAAAATACTTGACTAGTAAATAGAGACGAAGAAAGTAATATGAATTTCATGACATAATGCATTAATAATTCAATTTAATTTTAAAAAAAATACACCATCATTTAATGTATACGAATTGTTAATCTAAAATCTAGTAACTCAAAAGAGAAAGAATCCCAAATTAAGTAAATGTGTAGAATTTGAGAAGGGAAAGAAATAATCACGTCTACTTGTCCATTATTAGTTACAAGTTACATGCATATAATAACATAGTTAGCTGCAGAAGCGAAATCAAGATATGAAGTTTATAAAATTAAAATTTTAATTTATTTAAATTATAATTAAATTTCAAAATTAATAATTTATATATATTCAATAAATTCCTAAAGTCAAATATACAGTTTAAACTAAAACAATCTAATTCAACCACAAGTCGTAACTCATATTCATAATTAACAAAGTAGTGCGGAAGGGATCAAAGCACCACTATTTTTATTTTTATCCTAGTGGTAGATATTAAGCACTAGATTTTATTTATTTATTTATTTAAAAAAAATATTAAGCACTAGATTTTATTTATTTATTTATTTTTAAAAAAATATTAAGCAACTAACCACTGGGAACAAAAACGAGACTATATTATGTCTATTCCAAATTTGTCATTACCAATTTTTTAATACTAGAAAAACATTGGCTCCTTTTAAGATTTCAATTCAAAAAAAGCCAAACCGTCGTATTGGAGAAGTCAAAATCAAAGCCGACGTCGTATAGCTTGACATCTTCCATTAGTTAGTGGAGATTGACCTGAAAATTGAGATCTAATACAAGTCATCCCTTTTCTTTTTTTAATAATCATAACATTCAAATCAGCTTATTCATATCTGGATTGATTTTTACAAATATTTATTATCCCTCCGTTCTTATTTAGTTACTGTTATTTTAAGTTTTAGGCTCCTTAAGAAACTAGGTGATTTTATCATTATATCCTTATTTAGTGTTTTCTTGAAGTCATGTTTTCAACCCTTTGTTCTTATGTAGTTATTATTATTTTAGGGTGCATGCCCCTTAAGAAACTAGGTGATTTTATAATTATATCCTTATTTAGTATTTTCTTGAAGTCAAGTTTCCAACCCTATTCTTATTTAGTTATCATTATTTTAGGTTTCGGTCCTCTTAACAAACTAGGTAATTTTACCATTGTGTCCTTATTTTAATTTGACCAATGGACATTAACTAATTACTTTGTTTTCTATGTTAATTAAATGCATACTTTCAAGGGTAAAATAGGAAAAAATAATGGCATTTATATATTGATTTTCTAAAATAACAAATATTAAAAAATATTTATTTTTAGTAAAGACGACATGTAAATAGAAACGAAGGGAGTACCTCTCACCATCACATGAATCAAGTAATTCTATCCATCAAGATTTTAACAAACAAGAAAAATTTACTAGCTAATGATTCAATCTCTTCATGAATTACTAGGTCATACTCTGAATGCTTTTTTTTTTCTAAGACTAATTTATTCAAGTTTTCCAAAAGATGAAACCATACAATTGTATTTATAAATCAATCTAGTTGAAGTGGATTAGGTCAATTAATTAAACATCACTACATGTTGATGTAGTTTTTTGTTTTTCTTTATGTTGAAGTGATGACAATGTTTGGTGAATGGCTGAATGTTTCAACTAGAAGACTAAGTGTAATATGGTGTGAACAATAATATGTTCACACAATTAATTCACCATTGTGTTGCTGGAAAGCAAATTAAGCCCTTATAAATGTCTAAGTATTCAACTACCCTACGTCGTTATCCTAATAATCTAATACTATCGTCAACAGTATAATTAGCATCCTTCTTCATGTTTTATTTTTTCTTTTATTGATAGCTTGTAACCTAAAATAATTATGTTGGCTCTAATGACGAATCTGGGATTTGTAGCACATGTGTGCCAAAAAAATTGTACTGAGTGGAAATTACTTTCTAGACCTCTAGGTAAACAACTCATCATTTTACCAAATGCATCATTTGTTTTTGTTTTTTTTAGTATTAGGGTGTCAAGATATGATATTATATTAAGGGAAAATGGTTTTTTTTTTTTGGTACAAAAAGATTTAATATATTATAATTTAATATGCATCATTACAATTGGCAGGTTAGTACTACTGCTAATGTTAGTAGAGGGTGTTAATTGTATATTACAATATATACTTCAATTTTGTTATTTAGATTTGATATACTCTCGTTATGAAAATAGCTCATATATATTCTTATTGTTACACAAATGGCTCATATATACCATTTTCCTCTAACGAGAGTGTAAAATTATTATTTTTCACCTTTGTAATGGTAAGGGTATATGTGACCACTTTAACGGTAGAGGTATAGGTGAGCCATTTTTGTAACTGTAGAGATATATGTGCACCACTTTTATAACGAGGAATCGAGGAGTATATCAACAATGGTGAATCTAGGATTTTAAAGTTGTGAGTGTTTTCTTAGCTTAATAGTGACGGAGAAAATTTTCACCAAAGGAGTTCAAAAAAATAAATATATAAACATGTTGAGGGTGAGATTTGAACTCAGCCCAGCAACACTAAAACAACCTAAAGCACCCACTATGAGCCATTGAACCAATCAATTCACTTATTTATGAGGTGCTCTATGTTAATTGTATACCAATGCTTCTTAATTTCTACATAGATATATATAGTTCGATACAAGATTGATAGGTGCTCTAGCATCCGGCGGACTCTATGTGGGTCTGTCCATGTATATCATATCTAAATGACAAAGTTGAGGGTGTATCATATTTTCCTTTATGAGTATTAACTTTACTAAATATATACTGTACCTAATTTTACGATGAAATCATGGATTCAGGTACCCCATAATTTAGCCCATGATTGGCTCTTATAACTCCATTACGTTAATTGACTGTAATAATTGATATAGGCACTTAAAAAAGTCAAATTCTCCCAACTTATTTTTCAAATATAAGAATATATAAAATTTATTTATTTCTTATTTTGTGCTAATGTGTAAGGATGACAATGGGGCGGTTTAGGGTGGGGTGGTGCGGGTTGAGCTTAACCCGTAAAAATTTTAATCCGCCCCGCATAATAACTCTTTTCATTTTTCAACCCTCCTCACTTCGCCCCGCATAATTTTTTTTAATATTTTCTTTTTCTAGTTATGTTTGATACTAAAAATGAAATTCATAAAAATAAATTCATTTTTTCATTAAGTTGTATTAATTTAATAGGATAGTGACTTAAAATTTTATTTTTTAGAGGTCAATTGGGAAACATGTAAGAAATTGTATTATTTTTTATTGAACCATTTTCATTTATTATCTTGAATATTTTAGTAGCTTTAATGAAATTATCTTAATAAATAATGCTCTATCATTCTTATAACATGTAAAAAGTTAAAATTAAGTTTGAACCCACATAAAATTACATATACCCGCAACCCGCCCCGCCCCACATTAATTTTTAAAAAACCCACTTCAACCTGCCCCGCATTTGATCCGCCCCACACAACCTTAAATCCACCTCGCCCCACATAGCCTTAAACCCACCCCACCCCGCATCCGCCCCGCCCCATTGCCATCCCTACTAATGTGCAAGAACATCTTTCTCGCAATGTTATATTTTTCGTGGTTTTTAATTTGTTTTTTTGTCCTGTTTGCTTGTTATTACCAATAGTTCACTCGTAAGTAGAGTCGCAAGATATTTTTAAAAAAAATTAAACAGAAGACTTAAATTATATGCATAATCAATGTAAAGATTTTTCACAAGATATTTTTAAATAATTAAAATAAATTTAAAGAAAAGACTTAAATTATATGGAGAATCAAGGTAAAGATTTTTCCTACATTATCACTCCAACTTACCCTTTTTATCAGGTTGTTAATGTTGAATTACTAAAGTATATCATAAAAATGTATATCTAATAACCTTAGAAGTGATTGATTGTACGAATATTTTTTAGAGCAATTTTTACCTACAACAAACATAAAAATTATATTTGTATGTTATAATTATAATTTGCATAATTACGCTCCATAAAAAATTTTATATTTGCTATAAAGCTTTTGATTTGTATAATTCGCTACAAACATCCAATTTTATACAAATTGTTCAGTTTTGTATAAATTCATTTATACATTGTAATTTGTATAATAAGATCTGTATTTGTATAATTATAAGTGTATAGGACGAAAATATATGT
>JAJOOR010020960.1:0-12593 GCA_036250505.1 Solanum acaule | reverse complement strand
TTTTTTTTATACCCCCCCCCCCCCCCCCCCCCACCTCCCATAATAACTCCACCCCCACTTCCCATAATAACATTTATCGATGATTTGTCTATATTGTCCATAAAAATAATATTTATCTATGATTTATCTATACCGTCCATAAAAATTAACAATTAATGGGGGTTAGCTAAAAGCATGATTCCCGAGTAAGTGTGCATGTATATTACTCGTGAACAGATTTGTATTTGAGCAAACGAACAAATATCATTTCAGAAATAAAAATTATAGGGAAAAATGACAAATTTATCCCCGAATCAGTTCATCCGAACCCCCTTCGGTGGAAAATGTTACTATTTATATATGGTTAATTTTTTTTTTTATGTATATATAATAGATGTTGAACCTTCTTTGGTTAGTTCATGTGTTTAGTTCTTCATATATTGAACCCCTTATTAAAAATCCTAACTCCATCACTGCCCGAACTATTGTAATGGTATACAAATACCCTTCGTCATATTTTTGGGACATTAATGCCCCTACCGTTCAAAAACTAGAGCATATATACCCCTTATACGATGATAATAATAGCTTTGATATCTATTCAACGTATTCAAAAGTAACTATATAATAACACGAAGGACAAAAGGCTTCGTATTTTTCAATTTATAAATTTTACTTTTCCGGTAGAAAAATACATCTTCAAGCAATACTTTTCAATAAGCAAATATATATAGTGGCAAAAAAGAAGTAAAATGAATTGAAAATTTATAAATTACTCACTATGTTCTTAATTACTTGTCTATTTTTAAATTGACACATCTATTAAAAAAATAATGATTGACATAGTAAGTTTATCATTTTACCCCTATTAATTATGAAATGGATGAATTAAAAAACTTAAGATTTTCAAAAAGTTTAACCTTTTTTCAAAGTAATTAAGGACATATGGAATATTAAAATTAATAAAAAGAAATGAAAACTCATCACCTTTTGCATAATACTTTTACTATCTAGAGAAAATTTGATGAAAGAACAGTTGCATGTTTCACAATTACAAAACTTATTTTTATAATATAACAATAATTAATTGAAAAACCATTACATATTCACAATTTAAAAGATATTTATTCTTATAATATAACATATAGGGGAAGATATAACATTTGTAAAAATAGGGAAAAGACACAGTAGTTGAAAAATACAGTTTAGTGGGATATTTTGTTACAGATTTTTAAGAATATAAACAAAACAAAATAAAATAAAAAATTTGAGAAGACAAAGATATAGATGGTTACTTCATCTATCTTAAATTCTTGATTTATTAAATACATTTTCAATTTCAAAAGTTAATTTTAGATAATAAAACTTATATATATTGATCATTTAAAATTATTATTAAAACACATACTGTAAAGAAAAAAAAAGTTTGGAATTATAAAAGCGGCCAGTAATTAAATTGGGTCAGAGAGCAGTGAGCAGTACGAACAGAACAGAAAAGTTCAGTAGTAGTGTGAGAGAAGATCGAAATATGGCCGGAGCGACGGCGAACTCTGTTCCGGCGACCGGCGTTAACGTCGGAGCCAATAGGACGAGCGCGTCGTACGTAAACTCAATCCGAATCTCCGCTGCTAATCGATTTGCAACGCTGCTATGTAATCAGCCCCAAATTGATGCTCAGGAGATCGTTCAACTCTGCCTCTCACTTGCAAGGTACCAATTTTTTTCATTCTCGAATCTTCTTCGGCGGAAAATATTACTTATGCTACTTATGTATTTGCTATGGTAATTTTTTTTCTTCTGTAATTACTAGGGTTTGTAGTAGCTTGTTTAATGTGTTTTGATTGTCACTATTTTGTTGCTCTTATTTAAGTAAGCTCGAATTTCGATAACACCAATAAAAATTGTGGTGAAGTAGTAAATACGTGTTCATCTTAAATTAGAGTTCTCCAGTTTGATTTTTCTTAGGTACGAAATCGTCTTTGTTAGAAAATACTTTTTATCATTAATGTGAAACTTTCTAGAATAAATTTAAATTTAATCACACTCTAATATATTTATCGAACATCGGATGAGAAATAAATCAATAGAAGCTTCATTGATATGGCTAAAGAGTGTAAGCTTACTATTGGGTTTTTTTTTTTTTTTGAGGAAACCATCTAAGCACCTATGAAAATTCTGAAATGAATTGTGCATTTTAAACTTGAAGAATCTATTTTGTTGGTGTGCTTTAATGCAGTAGGTCGTAGGTTCATTTGAATTTAGTATTTTTGATGTAAAATATAAATTTATATATAAAAAAAAAAAATTACGATAAATATTAAGATTGAACCTATAATTTTACAAATACAAGAAATCTAATACTAAAAATTCCAAAATTTAAAATAAAAGCTAAAATTCTAAATTCAGTCTTTAAAAACACTGAAGGATATTGTTTCCTATTCATCCTTGGGTCCTTTTCCATTTCTTTGTTAAAAACATGACACTTGCTAGCATATTAATGAGGTAATGAGAGAGATGGAAAAAGTTATATATATTTAAAATTCACAATAATTATATACTAACGAAAATTTTCCAATTAAATTATATATCTTGCAAAAGTTAAAATAAACAATCAATAATAAGAATTTCCTGGTTGCCCTTTGTAAAATAAATAAATATTAAAAATGAAATTACATTATTAACAATCTCATATAACAAGTGCGCTATTACTTAACTGGCAAACTGTTCACACCTTTCACTCCAATAATGGAGTTTCGAATTTCACTATCCCCTCTTTCCAAAGAAACTGAAAAATCGGCTTAAATAGGAATTAGTTGATAATTAAACAAACTATAGAACATAGTTATGTTGTAAAATTCTTCTAAAATAAGTTAATAATATTATATATATATATATATATTCCAAAAATAATTTTAAGAATCTATATATTGCAACCAGCTATTTAGATATTTTTTACATTTTCTTAAAAAGATGTATACTTATCCCCTGGTCCTTGTGTATGCAGTATGCCTAAGATACATGTACATAATTAATTAGTGTATCTTTTTTTTCTAATTTTTTTTTCTTGCTTCATTATCCTATTTGTTATTCCATATTAATTACATTTTGAAAGTTAATTTTAGTTTGTTAACTTGGTTGAATATAAATAAAATTTTACAATAATAACATATATAGTGAAATTTTATTAAGCTGGGAGGGTAGAGTGTATACTTAGACCCTGTTTGACATTGCAGCTAAAAATTGCTTATTTTTAGAAGCATTTTTTTAAAACTGCTTTTTAATAAAGTACATTTGAAAAAATAATAATTTGTATTTGACTATTTCATTTGAAAAGTGCTTTTGATAAACAAATCATGTTTGACTAATTTTAAAAAAAAATGCTTTTGAGAGACAAATTACGAAAAATGATAAGTATCAATGTACTTTTGATATTAAGATTGTTTCATAGAGAGAAACTATTTTAAATATCCATTAGAAATTTTTTAATTAAAATATACGTATTCAAATTTTCAATCAGTATTATACATAAATAAATAAAATATTAACATGATGACTTAAATATAATTCAAAATATCAAGAAAAATAAATTTAAAAACCATACCGCAAATTAAATTACTTTATATAAATAATTCACCACAAAATAAATAAAGTCCTTCATATTTTTAATCCTACAAAAATGTTGTTGTTACATTTGTTTCTGATTTTGTAAAATAAAACGTAGAATTTTATATAAAATAATAATAATATATAAGCATAAAATAATAATAAAATTATTATTTAAAAATAAAAAATAAAAACAAAACTCTTGAATAAAACTTTACCAAATCTATGAGATATGCTAATTAATTAATAAGAGATATATTGGTAAATATGTATATATGAAAGGATATTTTAGTCTTCAAGAAAATAATTTCCGCTTCTACTTCTATTTTTTTTAAGAAGCAGTAATTTTTTATTTTTTCCCAACCGTAGAAAAACGGCCAAACACTAATTTTTTCGAAATAAGTGATTTTTCGCAAAAAAAAAACATTTTTGACCTCTCAACAACAGTGTCAAACAGACTCTTAGAGGAGGTAGAGAAATTATTTTCGAAAAATACTAAAGTGCATCAAACTCAATCAAAAGAAAAGAAAATAATGAACAAAGCATAAAAGTAGTGTAAAATCTAAAAGGAAATTTTTTACAAGTCATTGATCATATAAAATATTATTAAAGCACATTAAAAAATTATTGTAAAAAAAGAAAAACAAAAAACAATATTATAAAGATGGCAGTAAATTGGAACAGAGCACTTATTCACAGTGGAACTGTTTCGACAAAACCGAAAAGTTCACTGTGAGAGAAGAAGAGCGAAACATGGCCGGAGCGACGGTGAACTCCATCCCGGCGACCGGCGTTAACGCCGGAGTTGGCAGAGGAGCCAACATGACAGGCGCGTCATACGTAAATTCGTTCCGAATCTCCGCCGTAGCTGACCGATTAGCTAAGCATGTGTGTAATCAGCCCAAAATTGATCCTCAGGAGTTCGTTCACCTCTGCCTATCACTTGCAAGGTTCCATTTTTTTCCTTCTCGAACCTTATTTGGCCGGAAATAATCGATATGCTACCTCTGTAATTGTTATTGTTTTTCCCCCTGATTTTGTACCTGCGCTTATAGTTGTTAGGTTTTTAGCCCTCGTTTGTTCAATTAAGTGTCAGTTTTTACTTGATTTCGCATTTTACATTGAATTGATTAGGGTATCTACTCTGCTTAGAATTTATTTTCCCCCCTCATTTGTCTTTGAAATTCTAGCTTGCTTTGTTCTTCATCTCAACTAATTGTCTAATTCTATGTGATACCTGCAACCTCCCATTAGGTACTAGGTCCACTAAGGCTAGGACAGATGCGAAGAAATCACTTTAGTATTTTTTTTTGTTTCTGCTGAGGTTTGAACCTTAGACTTCAGGGTTCTCAACCCACTTTGTTGACCACTAGGCCATACCCTTGTGAGTTAAAGGCTAAAGCTCGAAGGAAAACAACCAAAAAAGAAGAAAAAGATGGAGCCCATCACTCATGCCTGCAGTATTAAGACACAGATTAGGACAATCATGTCTAAGACCAATAGCAACAAAAAGGAAAGCCATCAAAGAGTATGGTACCGTGACCGTGGAAGAAGAACCATTGAGTCCCGCAGTTAAGAATGACAATTGAATCCCACGGACTATTGAACAATACCATTAGGTTATTAGACACAGTAATACTGCAGCAACAAGAAGTTGGGACACAAAAAATCCTAATTTAGGGTTTAAGAAGTTAATCTGAACGAACAATTGTTATGCAAATGAGAAAAACCAGTATCTGCCCGCGAACGAAAAGGGAAGACAAAGAAATATTGTAGCTTTGAATCTTGTTAACTGGGAAACTTCTTTCTTCTGTTGATGTTTTCTCTGCGTTGGGCGTACTGAAAACTGGAGGTGTTAGCGCAAGATCTGGTTTGAAACATTTTCTCAGAATTTTGAAACCGGTGCTTTGATTGTCTCCTTTTTATCAGGAGCAATAATTGACCTTTAATTTTTAGATTTGATAATTGATTAAACTGAATTAGATCGGAAGAAAAAGACCAAAAATCTGAGTAAATAGATAATTGCATTTCCTGATCTATTGTGACGCAACATCACCAGGCCCATGTTTTCTTTATATATATAAGGTGGGAAGAATCCAAGTCAAAAGTTGGATTACGAAAATACCCCTTATCTACTAATTTATTTCGTTTTAAAAAATTACTTTTTCATTTAAAATCAACTCCATAACTACACCCCTTCATTTTCATAACTTATATTCATAATATTCATTAATCTTATGCCTTTAACTCACACATTATCTTAAATCAATATTATTTTCTACTTTTTAGCTTCAATCAGTTAAAAGAACTTTTCATTTTCTTTAACCTTCTATAAAATAAATAGTTTTAGGCTTTTAGCCTCTGGGCCATTGTCAAATTATTATATGCTTCCTTTTTTAAAATATCCAATATATGACCCTTCGGGGTGGCCCAGTGGTTTGGGCTTGGGACTTCCATGTTGGAGGTCTCAAGTTCGAAACCCCTTGCCAGCAAAAGCAAGGGGTTTGCCTTCTGGGTCGAGCTCGTCGCACCGGTCTTGCCTAGTGCGGGTTACCTCTCCTATGTGGTTTGCGAGCTATTGCATAGGAGCGGGGTTTTACCCTGTGCGCACCCAAAGGGTAGCGGCTGCGAGTTTCCCTTGTCATAAATAAAAAATAAATATCCAATATATGGCGTATTCTTAGCACTTTCAACAACAAAGGTATATTCTTATTATATTAGTTTCTTAGACCTTTGCATTGCGCTTAGTAATTTTTGTTGTTGTTCATTGCTTGCGTTTTCCTTCTACTTTGTTTTATATCATGTGACTTATTTTGCTCGGTCATTTTTTGGAATTCTCGCATCTGCTCAATCTTTTCATTCCCTTTTCTATTATTTTTTAAAAATTGTACTAATTAGCATAGAATACACATGCAACGCACGTGTTCGAGAACTAGTGTGTGTGTATATATATATATGAATACATGGATAGATAGATTAGCTTGTTATCAGCAAGAGCAACACATTCATCATGCAAAATAGTTTTATTTCCTCCATCTTTCAAAATCCTGCTGTTAAATTGGGAATATGAGTTCCACAGTTATCAAAAAAAGGAGGAGGAACGTGAGTCTGTCCCTTTCTTGTTCATGGTGTCAAATTAGCTAGGGAAGTGGTAGTGGTGATTTTTAACTCATTTTCTTTTCTGTATTGTGTCCCTTTCTAGAGTGCAGAGAAGGGACACATAGTCTATGTTTCTTTATCATGTTAACTGTTCTTGATTGATTGATCTTTGATTAATGCAGAGGCATTGATTTTGCCATTGCAAACCAGGAGGTCCCAAATAGAGCTCAAGATTTACCTTTACTGGTGAAACAGGTACTCTTGTAACACGAAGTCGATTTCATCATATTGCATTAACTTCATTGATCTGATTATGAGTTGTGTAGCATAAAACATTAATGTTATATCAGGAAATAGGTGAAGTGTCATTGTCAATTGTGTTCACTGTTAGGAACCCAAACTCTCCTAACAAAAAATCTGTAAACTTCCAAATGCAATACAGAAATAGGAACAACACCTCAACTGTAATTTACCAACACCAGCATATAAAATAAGTCTTACAAATAGCAAATAGAGGATATTTCTAACAACCAAGGTATTTTGAGGAACCTTAACCTCCAAATCTGCCAGAGAAAATCATACCAAACGACTGACTATCTTTTCTTCTTCCTAGTACTATTTATCACAAAATAACTACCTAAAATGCTAGGTAACTACTAGAAATACATACACATAATAATTAATAAATAAAATAGTTATATTTAAGCCTTATTTTCACCCTTCTTCATGCGGCTATAGACCCTATTAATAACAGGTCTAACAATACCCGCCCCAACGAGTTTCACCTTGTCCTCAAGGTGAAATTGAGGAAACTGTGCATCAATGACTTCATAGGATTCCCAGGTGCTAAGTCCTTCCACTTAATTAACACCTCTTGGGAGCCATTCAAGAGTACGACAATCTACTACACCTTCAGGTTGCGCTTGCATTTCAAGTTCTTCAGATAAGAAAGGAGGGAGTTGCTGAATTGGAGTAGAATCCTCTACTGCACGCTTTTGCCAAGAAACATAAAATATTGGATGGACCCATGAATGAGGGGGTAAATCTAGGCGATAAGCAACTTCACCAATTTTATTCAAGATAGTATATGTCCCATAATAACGAGGACTTAACTTCTGATTAACCTTTTTAGCAAGTGAGCGAAGCTTGAAAGGTTGCACGCGAAGATAAACCAAACCACCAGGCTGAAACACAACTTCACGGCTCTTAGCATCAACATAAACTTTCATTTGAGCTTGAGCATGGGTCAAATTAGCTTTGAGTTCATCTAAAATAGTGTTGCGAGCCATAAGCTGCTGATTAGCCTCTTCTACAACAGAAATTTTATCAGTGGAACGTGACAAAGAGGGAGGACCTTGCCCATATAAAGCTCTAAAAGGGGTCATCTGGGTAGAACCATGGTAAGTGGTATTGAACCAAAATTCAGCCCAAGGAATTCTTGGCCATATTTTTGGATGTGCCCCTGCAAAACAATGTAAATGAGTTTCCAAAGAGCGGTTAACAACCTCAGTTTGACCATCTATTTGAGGGTGATAACCTGAGCTCAATTTGAGGCTAGTATCGGGCAACTTGAACAATTCTTGCCAAATTGGCTGACAAAAACCTGGTCTCGATCAGACACAATTGATTTGGGAAAACCATGCAGACGTACAATCTCATGAACAAATAGTGCATCAACACTCTTTGCTGTATATGGATGAGATAAGAGGAGAAAATGACTATATTTAGTGAAACGGTCCACCACAACAAGTATAGTATCATGTCTCATTGCTTTTGGTAACCTCTGATGAAATCCATAGAAATATCAATCCAAACTTGAGTAGGAATAGGTAGTGGTCGCAGCAAGCCAGCGGTACTAAGGGCTTCATACTTGTTCTGCTTGCAAACTTCACAGCTAGCCACCAAGTTCTGTACATTCCTTTTGATTCCACTCCAATACAACACTTGTGAAATGCGCTTGTATGTCCGGAAAAGACTGAGTGTCCACCTGTAGGTGAGGAGTGAAATTCCTGAAGGAGCATGGGAATATGTAATGACGAACGGGGAATCACCAACCGACTTTTGAAAAATAGGCAGCCACCTTTTAGAACATAATTCAATCGTGAAGCTGGATCTTGAAGCAAATCTATTAATGTTCTAATTGAGCTGTGGATTGCTACAATTAGTTGACTGATTGCAATCCATGTGATCTGTATAGTTCGCTTATGCAAAGAATGTGTACTCTTTAATCCCTATTATATGAATTTGCTTATATAGTCCATAGTTTCCTATCTGTGACGATATACCTTTTTATCAAATGAATAACTGAAGCTTAAGTTCTTTTTTCTTCTTCTAAATTCATGGCATCGTGTAGGTATGCAGAATCCCCTGTGATACGTTACTGCTAGCACATGTCATGGTCCTTATGATTTCTGTCAAGGTAATTCCTGGGCACTCGACTTAATGGGATAATTTTGAATGAATGCATGTTTTGCTGGCTTCCGCAATCACAAACGTTGCAAGTGATGTTTCAGCTTTCATTTCTGCAAAAAATAGATTACCAAGTCAAGTTATCTGGTTGTTTTATTGATATAATATTCATGGATGTTAGGTTTAGAGGTTAAGTTTAATTTGGTTAAAAGATTCGATTAGAAATGATCACATTAGAGACAGAGTGGATGTAGCATTTTATAGAGGAAAAAATGAGAGAATGTTGCTTGAGATGGTTTGATCATGTGTTGTGTAGATGCCAAAAGACCCAAATCCATAGGTACGATACCGTGTAGATATCTAAATGTTACCTTCTCAAAAAAATAATAATTGAATGTACTGAAAAGGGATGAGGTAGATGCAAAATTGCATGAGAAAAAAATGTATTAAAAGATGGCAGTCATTCTATCTTTAATAAAGGAAATTTTATTAGTAACATTCAAGACCAAGCTAGTACTGAATCGGAACAACCATTGCAGCACAGAGAATCCTTTTAAACCTGCAAGGATTCCAGAAAGTCTAAACTTACATCAGAATCAGTTCAAAAACAACATTACACTACTTAAATATTGAATACAATACATCTGCTTGCAACTGAATAGATGTTTTCCTGGTTTCCATTAAAGCATCTTCATTTCCTGCCGAGCCAAATTTTCCATGTTATGCATAATGGGGATAGTCATCCATATCTTCTATTGTTGCTTCCTCATTCTCTAACTTCTCCAACTACAGAGAACTTGTCTGATGTTTGCTGACATAGCCAATTGAACTCCGCATAAGTTAAGAAACATGCACCAGATCTGCAAGACTGTTGTCTCCTCAAAATTTCTTGGAGCCTTGGTAATTTCCTCCGGCGCACCAAGGGGAATCTCCTTTCTGCTAGTCCCACCTTCTTGCTCCATTTTTCTCCAAACCCTCAATTTCTGGTTCAAATTGCTATCGCTACTTGGATTTAACTAAAAAAGAATACAATGGAACGAAAGAGATCCATATACTACCTGTGGATTAAGGTTTATTTGTTTTTTCTTGTATTAAGGTTTATTGTTGTTCGTACACTTATATTAAGGGCTCGTTTGGGCTATACAAATTTTGCTTTTTGCAATTTTTTCCCCAAAAGCATTGGATATACATTGTGATCAATTGTTTTACTCCAACTTGGAAGTTGAGTTTATCAAGTATCATTTTTTCAAGTAAATTTCCCCCCCTCACAAAACTTTTACCATTTTGAAATGCATGTCTAGACACAACTTCAAATACTACATTTTCTAAAATTATTACCAAATTCATGTCCAAACTTGTCTACTAAGTCCTGGTAAGGGTAAGTGTAGATGTAGAGAACCTCTAATTTTGAAGAACCTTAATTTGCTACTCCCTCTGTCCCAATTTATGTGACTTGCTTTCCTTTTTAGTCAGTCCCAAAAAGAATGACACATTTCTATATTAAGTAACAATTTAAATATAAAATGTCTATTTTACCCTTAATGAAATGATTTATAGCCACACAAATTTCTATTATTCATTTTGGATCACAAGTTTTAAAAGTCTTCCATTCTTTCTTAAACTCCGTGCCGAGTCAAACTACCTCACATAAAATGGGACGGAGGGAGTATAAAACACAATTTACTTGCATATTTCGGGATGAAATGGGTCCAAAGAGAGGAGTTGCAGTGCAGGGATAGAAGCTTGTGTTTTTTTTTTTTAAATTGTTGGAGGGATAGAAGCTTATGGGTTGTGGCCCAAGTGTTAAGAAACTCCGATTCATATTAGTTATTACCAAACCCAACTTGTTTAGGATTGAGCTTTAGTTGATTGATTGGTCGGATAAAAGAGTTCCACCTCCAATGAAATTCTCCCGTGCATTGGCTCGAGTTGTTCTATTTTCCACTATTGTGAATGACATAACCTGCAAAGTTCTAAGCCTAGGGCGGTGCTCTTTTTATTAAACTATATGGTGTTTTACAGGATATACTTAAGCTTACTGATTACCACTTTGCATGCATTAAATATGCTTGTTATTGGCACTTCCCGCAATTTCTTTATTGACCAGGTTCTTTATTTGATAGAATGCTTGTCATAGTGGGTGGTTTACGGAGAAAGATGCCAAGGAACTTTGTGATCTTGCAAACGAGGTGGATAAACTTGCTGGTTTGCTATGTCATTTAGCTATCTCGCTTCTTTTAATTGATGTTTCATTGATTTTTTCTTCCTTTTCTGTTTGCATGTTCAGATTTCCAGCAGCTTCTGCACCACATTAGATTTTAACACTGAACCAAGCAGTTCTTCAACAATTATCTCGACGATAATGTCAAGGTAGGCATCTTTTCCTGCAGTGAAATCTTAATTTTTGAATCTTTCATTCTATGGTGTATGGCTCAACTTACCTCAGATTACTATTTGCTTTATATACCAAAGATTAGTTTTCGTAAAGACTAGTTGGTGGTTTAATTGTACAGGTGTTCAAAAATCTTGCAGCCAAAGAATCTTGTATTTTCTTCCCTTTCTTATTGGTTGATTATTACTGCTACTCACAGTATCGTTTTGCCAATTCATTTAAGTAAAATATTGTAACACTGAATGCTAATGCCCAACATGTGAAAGTAACAAATCTCATTCTTTCGTAAAGGAAAAGGGTGTTCTGTTAAGACTGTAGAGGTTGTATTTTTTATGCTACACTCTAAAGCTTAAAATTGCATGCAAGAGGGTTTTTTTTAATTTTTATTTTTTAATTACAGTGAATTTTGACCCTTGGGCCAGATTTTACAGTGACATGTATATCTCGTGGCTTTCTTCCACTGTTCAGTTAGAGGTCGAATTTTTCATTGATGAGCCTACTTGGTTAGTACAGTTATTTTCATTGGAACATGTGCATAACTACATTTCAATCTTTTGTTTGTTTGCGGATTGACAGATTTTATCCACGGCTGAAAATGGGTCAGATAGTTTCTTTCTTGGAGGCCAAGGTAGTAATTTAAAACACATCCCCCTAGTGGTGGCCTGTGAGCTAGTGTAATTATATTGCTGGTGATATTGATGCCACATTTTTTGCAATCTTGTAGCCTGGATTTGGTGCCTATGTGAATGATTTCCAGATAACAAAGAATATGAACCTTTCTGAAGGAGAAAAAGTGGTAAGAGAACTCCTAGATAATTACAATAAATCATATTTATATATCTTTTTTTCCTTTGCGGCAGGTAGGTAAGACTCTCTGTCTTTATTGAGGACATTATGTGCGCCCTCGTTATTTGTATTTTGTTATTCATCAGTTTGTTGCTTTCTTGACTTCTTATTTTTCATTCCAGCAATGCATCAAAATTGGAAACCTTGATTACCTCTGGAAAATATTCCTCATTTTTATGTTTCCTTTTATCTGCAGAGACTATTTGTTGCACAAATAGATAATCTGGAGACCTCACTATGTCTTGTAACGCCTCCTCAAGTGAAG
>JAJOOR010020958.1:0-15013 GCA_036250505.1 Solanum acaule | reverse complement strand
CAATTTTGTCGATTATTTCGACTTTAACTTGAAATGAAGAATTTGAAAGTTGAACAACTTGTTTGTTTGAGGAGCTTCTCAAGGGCAATAATGATTTTAACTCTCTAAACTTCTGAGATTTATTTTCTAGTGAAATTAATTTCCAGTCACAATCTTCCAAGTACTCTTTTTCAACTTCAACATCATATAGTTTTGTTGCCAACATCAACTAAATGTTGTCCCAATGGTACACCAGAACGAGTTGTTTTTGACTATACGATTGTTTGGTTACCAATCATTCTGAGTTGCTTTTTTATGGTTGTCAGGTTATCATCATTCCTACATATGTAATTCGCATGGTGCCAGTAATTGATATCAAGCATCTGGAGTTAGAAATTATGTCATGTCATTATATTACTAAAGAGTTTTTAGAAAACTTCATTTGAATTCTTCCAGATTTGGAGACTTTGTCATTAACCTTGGGTTCCACCACAAAACTCATTAAGATAATCTACAAGTCCAATTGGCTTTTTCACAACTAGAGTTGTCAATATGGGCTAGCCTACTCCATCCGGGCTAACCCATACAAGCTTTGAAATTTGATGGGCCAGGCTGGGCTAGCCCATTTTTTGTGTGAGCCCGAAAATAGTCGGCCCAGCCTACAAGAACGTGGGCTACGAGCTTTGCCGGGCCAACCCTCTTTATTTAAAGTCTTTTTTTTATAATTTTTTTAATTAAATTATAATTTAAAAATATTGTCATAAATATTGAGAAGTCAATATTACATGGTGTTTGTGTTACTACTTGTTAATCAAATCCACAAATAAAATTATCTTTATAATATTTATTAAGTTTGATTTCAACTAAAAACATAAATAGCTAAATAGATATATTAACCTAATTGTTTTCCAATGATCATAATAAAACACAAAAACTATGACAATATTTCATAGGCTACGGCCTATGTAGTGATTCCCTAGAAATTTTAGGGAATTTTAATTTTATGTAGTACATATTTTATAAACATAATTTGTATTTTAAATTGTAATATTTCAAACTTTAAACATATTTTGAGTTTAGACTCTTGTTATTTTTAATACTCTATTTTATTTTTAATTTTTAATTAATTTTGTATTTGGCCCACGGGCCGGCCTTATCCATATTTCTCAAGCCCCACAAATCGATAGGCTTATTCAGGCCGAGATAAAAAATGCTTTTCTTAAATGAGCTCCAAAAATCATAACCCAGCCCTATAAAATTACAGGTTAGGCCAGGTCGGCCCAACGGGCCTAGCACATATTGACGGCTCTATTCACAACCCAAATTCCTATGCTTGTGGTTATCTTTTGTGTGGTCATTTTATGCACATTAAACTTTCAAAAACGAATTGCTCTGCACGACTCACTAAGGAAAGATTATAGATTGGCTAAGGATAAAATTTTAGGATATGAGTGAGAATTCATGGAATTGACTGCTTTGGTCTTAGTCTAGTTAGGTTTGAAGTACTTTTCTTCTGATTTTATTTCTCTGTTTATGTGATTGTGCTTGACAAACTTCATATTTTATTATTGCAAATGCAATTTAGTAGAGAGAATAATGTGCTCTCAGCAAAAGAAGTGCACAATCCAAAACCAGCAAAAGAAGTGCACAATCCAAAACCTGATAAGAGAGTATCCATGAGAAAATGATCAAAATGGTCCTTAATGTATGGGTTTGATTCCATTTGGTCCTTAATATATGAACTTGATGGAAATGGTTCTTTATGTATCATAAATTGTGATCAATTTGGTCCTTAACTCTAAAATTAATATATTTCTTTTTTTTTTTGCCGTCAAAATACACGGAATATGTAAAAGATGCGCTCGTTCAAGACTTTCCTTCCCTTGTTTCCAAAAATTCCAAAAGGGCACATCAATTTTTTTTAAACCAAAAGGGCAAAATCGCTCTTGACGGAGGGATTTTCTTCTGACAAAATTGACGCCGTTACTCCTTTAAAAAACATAAAAATCGCTGCCGGTCCAAAAAAAAATTTCTTTTTTCTTTAAAATCACAGCTGTGAAATTTTTTTTAACAACGCTGCCCCAGCAACGTTTAAAAAATAAAAATAGCTGCTATAGCAGCCATTTTCTTAAAAATATTTAAATTTTTTTTATTAAAAATTTCCGAGGCGAGGACTGCTTAAAAAAATAATGGGAAATCGCCCACGTGTAGCTATTTTAGTTTTTTAAAAAATTTAAAGAATCGCTGCCAAGGCAGCGATTTTAGTAAGAATTTTTATTATTATTTTTCAATTGCTGCTAGCAATCAAAAAGTATACAATAAAAAGTTATAAAGTAACTCAATTGGGAAATTTTTCTACTGAAATCGCTGCCGTGGCAGCGATTTCCCATTATTTTTTTAAGCAGTCCTTACCTCGGGAATTTTTAATTAAAAATAATAATTTTTTTTTAAAGAAAATGGCTACTATAGCAGCTAATTCTATTTTTTAAACGCTGCTGGGGCAGTGTTGTTAAAAAAAATTGGATCGGTAGAGATTTTTATGTTTTTTAAAGGAGTAACAGCGTCAATTTTGTCAGAAGAAAATCGCTCTGTCAGAAGCGATTTTGCCATTTTGGTTAACAAAAAATTGATGTGCCCTTTTGAAAACAGGGGAAGGAAAGTCTTGAACGAGCGCATCTTTTACATATTCCGTGTATTTTGATGGCAAAAAAAATATATATTAATTTTAGGGTTAAGGACCAAATTGATCACAATTTATGATACATAAAGGACCATTTCCATCAAGTTCATATATTAAGGACCAAATGGAATCAAAGCCCATACATCAAGGACCATTTTGATCATTTCCCCGAGTATCCATTCTTAGAAATAAGAACTTATTTTGAACTCCATATTATTAGAAGTAGAAACTCGGAGATTGGAGAAGTTGTGCAACTGTTATCACCAAACAATTATTCCGTGATTTGGTCAATCATTATGTTGCTGGACCACTTTTTTGAAAGAATGCTTTTGTAAAAGTCATTTGGAAGAAAAGTTAATGTGACGGATATTTGTTATGTTTCTTTTTGTCCTACTAGTTTTTTTTTGGAGAAGTGCCTCAACTCTTCTGTGGATATCCATGATGCTCTATTGAGAAAAACTGATGAAGTTACTTCAAAAATATGTTCCTCCTTTTAGGTTGATGGTTTAAAATAGTTCCTCAAGTATCAATTGAATACTTTTGGTTACCAAGCTAAACGGTTGCATATTTACTTACAAGTTAGATATAAGATACCTTTTGTTGGCCTTACAAGAAAAGAAGTTAATTGTCTTTGCTAGGAAGGAAAACGTTTTTTCAATTTTCTCATGTTAGATTGGTCAAAATGCTTTGGAAAGTGGATAACAAGTTACTTAAATATGAAGAAACATGACTTTTCTAAGGAAACAAGCTCCATTAGTGATTGCAAGTTCATTGCCTCCTCCCCACCCACCCGATACCCACAACCTCTACCCCTTGATTATCCCACCCACCAACCTCACTCCCTACCCCATTCTACCCTTGTAATGTTTTCCTAAAAGAAGTTGAATAGAATGAATGAATGAGGAGAAGATGAGCAAGGTTATGTGACTTGTGAGAGTACTCCACCATGTAGAAAAGGGATAGTAATGGATAAAATTAAAACATTGTGAGGTTCAAATACATAAGAAATTAAATGCTCACCAATTAAGCAACAATGGGAATTAAAAGGTTAAGCAATCAAAGTCTCCCACATAGATAAGCTGATTTTTTCATATTGAGTAAGTCATTTCTCATTATTTTAGAAATCGATGAAGTTGGAATGACAACAGGGAAGGACAAGATAGAATTTCCAATTTGCCTATCGAAATTATCCGCCAAATTCACTTATGCATTCAAGTGAGAGATGAAGCTAGAACTAATGTTCTGTCCCACAGATGGCGAAACATTTAGCCTTCTCGTCCTGAAATTTATTTGGACGAAGAGGAGTTTGGTGCCAACTTTATATCATATGATGAAAGTGATGCAGCAAATAGAAATTCCTTCTTAACATAGATGAAAATAATCCTTGGAAATTCTATCTTGTCCTTCCCCTGAATATGATTTTTGAAGTTGACACACTCGTTCTTCGCGTGACAGTTGATAATTTGATAATTCTTCTGCTGAACCCATGGTCGAAAAATGGATTGATTTTGCCTTGAACAATAAGATTAAAAACGCCACATCATAGTTTTAAAATGATTCATGAGCGCTTTGACTTGCGCGATATTGCATTTGTAGCTGCTTCATTTGTTGATTTAAAGATCCGGTGTTGTGAGATTTCAAATTATTCTTTTTATGCTCCCTACTATAAGATCCTGCATGAAGGAAAATGATTTCAGGGATCACATTGTTGGGTGCCCGCGAATGGAAGAGCTAAGCATTCAGGATACTGCATTTTCCTTGTTTTTTATTTTCTCGTGTTAGATTGGTCAAAATGTTTTGAAAAGTGTTTTTCAAAAGAACTTATTTTCCTCTAAATTTTTTAAAAAATGACTTCCGTACATAAAATACTCTTTCAACCTCACCAACCCCAACTTGGGATCTGACCCATGACTTGGGAATGATGGCGACTCAGGCCGTAACCTCGACTCTAATCTCAAATTGAGATCAGAGACCTAACCTTGAGCCTGAATCTGATCTTGACCCCGAGTTGGGCTCGGGGTCAGATTGAGTTTCAACTTAAGGTTGGGTCCTTTGGTTGAGGATCAAGTTAATGTCAGGGTCAAGGATCGTGTCTCAAGTCGGGGTGGTGGACAAGGTTAGGGTCGTGTCTCATGTCGGGGTGGTGGACAAGGTTAGGGTCGTGTCTCATGTCGGGGTGGGGGACAAGGTTAGGGTCGTGTCTTGGGTCGTTGGTAGGGTCATGTCGATTTGAAGTTTGAGTTTGTGTTAAATGGTGGGATTCACGGTCCGATATCATAGTATTTATGCTTAACCATTCTAAATAAAAGAGGCAAGCTAAAATTCAAACTATTGATTTAAAGCTAAATTTTAGTAAGTGGTTCAAATTTATACAATAAAATTTGTATATGATTTTGTTTGAATTTATTTATAAAGGGGATATTCGATCCACCCAGCACACATCTCTATCCTTTATATAAAAGAAAACTTATTTATCGTAATATATAGAAAAATTCAAAGTTAATGTAATATTTTAAAATAAATAGTATTCAACACATTTTGGAGCTACATATCATACCTTCCAATTACAACAAACCAAAACACTTATATACTCCTAGAGTATAAAACATTGCACCTTTCAAATTCTAGTTTTGGATGCAAATGAACTTCATTCCCCTAGCAATCATAATGCTACTGTTGATCTTCAAATTGAAACTGATTCTATCGGAACCATGGAACTCTTGGAGAATATACATCAAACTTACAGTTCTACTATTTTGTCCTGCAAGTCAACTTTGAAGAAGTCGAGGAATTCATTGGTCCGCCATAGCTTCCATTAAGGGAACAAGGTAGCCGACATTTTGTCCAGATTAGGTTCCAAGCTAACACAGACCACTAATCCACTTATCCTACTAACTCCACCAGATGTAGCAAAGAAGAAACTAAAGGCATATCAAGATGGAGTATCATCTCCTAAAATAGTAGTATGATCTACATGTAATAAGTTAGCTTGTTTTGGTAACCTATCTGTAATCGCAAGTACTAATAGCGATAATGTAATGTTAAGTACGTAACTATGGAGTATAAAATATCTCCCTTTTGTCTAAAAAAAAAAAAAGGAGTTACAGATATAAGAGAAAAGGGTTTTAAGTCCTAAAAGAGTAAGTTGCATATATTAGCACAACGCCATGATTAAGCGCTTAATTAGATACTAATATACAAATAATAATTCTTTAGGTTTGATAGTTAAGTAATTATATCCATACTACCAATTAATTAACACAAAAAATAGAACATTATTATCAAATGGAATAGAATAAAATAAATAAATAAATAATATTGAAGTTCTAAAATAACACCCTAAGCTCAATCATAGAATATATGGCGATAGGGTTCAATATTCCCGTTGCATTAATATCTTGTTGTGGTTAATTCTCTGTGTACTGAAAAAGTTACACAAGTTAATTGCTCGATCAAAAAATATTTATAACCGCTAACTAATCTACATATATTATACATGTGTTAAAACTAGCTAGAGAAACAAAAAGGGATGTATATTTTTTGTGTGTTTATATATGTGACATAAAATTGAAATCAACAACACTCCTTACTCAAAACTAGTACACTTGCATCTTAAGACGAAAAAACAAACAAAAGTAACTTGCACTAAAATTATATAGACCTTAAACTATATCACAATAACATAGATAGAGTCATACTTGAGGAAATTAAACTTTTCTTCAATCTTCACTCCATTTCATTAACGAAAGACGATTTGGAGGTGAAATTGAAGTTAGAACAACTAGTGTTACGTGACAATAACGAAGAGCTGACACCCAATCTTGTCCTGACCAAATCAAACTCAACAAAATTATCTTCCAATTGATGCACCCCTATCACAATTGGAGCCTTTGGATTTTGTCCTCCATCAACAAATGCCAAGCATGACACACCTGGTCGTGCTTCAACTACTGAATTTGTTCCAACAATAGTCCATGTAACATTTTTGTTCTGCATCACAAAATCAATGTTTGGAACATTTGTGCTCGAAGAGACATTGGAATTGAAACATAATCCGAAAGGTGATATTGGATTCACTTGAGATATCCTAGAGGATTGGTTCGCGAAAAACTGAGTGAAAGTTGTGAAAATGCTGTGTTCAAGAGCTGTGTAGGGTGCTGTAGTACTAATCATCGCGCCACCAAAGTTTCTAGTCCTTGTTGAGATTAAAGATGAATGGTTCAATGGGACAGGCTTGTTGTTTACGTGAATTGACCTCACTGGAATGAAATATTCGCCTTGTGAACCGATGATTATTGGGGTGTAGGTTAAGTTACCTGTTTGTGTTCCATTGAATCCACTACTCCCAAAAAAGATTGCACCATTTTTTTGTGTGGAAGAGGGCAAGCACAAGGAGAATTGACGAGGGAATCCGAAATGAGAGGTGAATTGAATTGGGAGAGAGACTGAACCATGAGCTAATCCAGCTACTCCTTGGACATTATTAGGAAAAGGACCTTGTAACAAAGATGAAGGTGAACAAGCAAAAAGAAAGTGGCGAATAGTAACTATAGGACCAAAATTTGAACCAGATTGAGTAATGGATTGAATTGAGAGAGAATCCGGAGCAACTTCGCTGGTTGCAGTTTGGCTAGTTAAAGGGTTTGTTGTTGTAACAGCACAAGTGTTGTTATGGCAACCAGGCCTAGGAGTAGTGGAAAAACATTTGTTGCACGAATGAGAACCAAAACGAGAACATTGAGTTGAGTGGCAAAAAGGGGCTAAATAGGTTGATGAGAGGTAATTTTTTTCGCAATTTAACCATAAGAACTTCACTATTACATTTTCTACTGATGAGACATCCACACAAAACTTCACTATTAGCTATCTCGTTCCACAAGTTTTTTTCAGTTTCAACTTCAAAAACTTCGTTCCAATATTGTTCAAATGCCTACTATAGATCTCCTACCGGGAGAAGAAAGGAAATAATAGTGGTTTTAGTCACACAAAACAATCATAAAAGAACGGCTGATATCAAAGGTCTAAAGTACCAATATTATAATTTGAGGCCGATAAACAGCAATTCTGACATTATCCGGGACAAAATTATCCTATTCATCTCATCATCTCATTTAAGCACATTTTCCCCTTCCTATCAGTGGAGGCTAAAGTTACAGATGAATTGCACCGAGGAAAAAATTCATCATCTGTATGTCTCTGGCAAGCGGTAACCAGTCATCACAAGTTTGTTCGCAGACATTTTCCCTGTCTTTGGCATAACGTGCCAATGCAATGTTAGATTAAAAGCTTTACCACGGAGGTTGCTTCCCTACAACAAGGAATAAGGTACTTGTGAAAATCATGAGATGAAGAAGAAAGCAGAATAAAGCAAAATGCTTCAGAAACTAACCTGATCAACAAACCGATACTTGTTTGTGGTGTGAATCAAAAATTTTGCATGTTCCTTGGTGGGAATAATACCATCCCACAAAGATATCTGTTAGTAAAACAATCATGTCAGTAGAAGGAATCAAACCAAACTCTCATCTGGTAGGAAAACAAAATACAAAACAAATTCTCAAGCAGGTGCTAAAAAATTAATGAGTTGACATATCCTTGGAGCTTCTACAGCCAGCTCCTCAAATTAGGAGAAGACAGCCCCACGAGGTTTCACTAAGCATATACTCATACTTACAGGAAAATCCTATCACTGACAACAATGTACAGGACTGCTAATTTACAAGGAGAAGCAAAGGGTAGATATGTCGATACATACTGCTAAGCCTTACTTTCAGTTGCAATACATTTTTTTTTTTTTTGAACTTGGTAACTTCAGTTGCAATACATTTATCAGACAACGACACGAGCCTCAAATAAGATCTAACTAGTAAATGTAATACAAGGAAGATATTAATTATATGCAGTTCTCAACCAATGGAAGATAGACCTGATTTAGAGCGTTCTTTGGAGTTTCATACTCAGCTGCCAAAAATACAAACACCTGCAAATTTTAACATAATTAGAATTGCACAATTGCTACAAGTAACTGTAAAGGTAATCCAACCAACAGAGATCTGACCGATCAACATATCTCTTAAAGAGTTTGAAGTTAAAACTACAAAATTTTGAATTCAAACATCTAGGAAACTTATTGCACGTAGTCTTGTTCTATTTGAACTATTCCAGTCTCTTGTTACACATGTTAGGTGACAGAATTTCAATATATGGTATATTGAAGCTGTAAGACACTCTAAATCCCGTCCTCCAAATTCTCAAGGAAAATAAAAAGGGAGGGAACTAAATACAACCAGCTTTCTCACAAGCACTGCAACAGAAATCATTTCAAGTTCATCTTAATTTTCACTAAAAAGAAAAGGTGAAAGAGGAAATACTGCACCAAGTCATTGGACTTACTGGGCAAACTTCAACCAATTGTACAAGAAGGCATAGATTTAACTATCTGACACAGCTTTATATAGTCACTAATAGCTTGGTAAATTTGTGTATTACATTCTATTTTCCAATTTCCACATCCTGTAATCCAGAGCGTTGACCGTGGCATCAACATCTAATATGACCACCTCTCCTCTCCACTCTAGTGAACTCCAGTGTTTTAGAACAGGGATGAAAAGTATACATATATTATGTCCTAGAGATTAGCTTAATTGAGCATATGATGTATACACATCAATACATCCACACCTTCATACTTACTCTACATAGAAGAAAATCAGACCCAAGAAATAGGGTTAAAAGAGTGAAATCCAAACTATGGTGCAAATAAAGTAGACAGTAAACCTGCTTCGTATTCCACGTGAACAATGACTGTAAATCTGCCGATATGTTCAAGGTCAAACTGACCTGCATAAAAGGAAAAGTATACATGATATTCTTTCAAAAATTAAGTTCATATAACCACTTAATCAACGATGGTAACTAGAAATCTTAACACAAGAGCAGCTACCAAGTTCATGTAGATCAACAAGATAAAGAAAATAAACTGACACCTTAGGCAATATAATGTGCTAGCATATTATTTGATGATATTTCAATGATTAACAGATCTAAAAAAACATAAGATTGTTTTTTTATGCACATAGATATTCATGAAAATACTAATAGAAGATTGTTTTTTCTCCAAAGTTTTACTCAAAAGTTGCCTGCGGTCCTTTCGCTCTAAGAGTAAGCTTAGTTAGCACTCTATTGTTGAAGTTAATATTGGAAACTTACGGGTAATTCTAACATTTAGGATAGACCAAAAAACCAATAGATTATTCTAAGAAATTGGGAATTTTCTAATAGTACTACATATAATAGCTTTATCTTTACAATCTGGAACTGCAGATTTAGTTGAATGCCTCAGGGCACTCAAAGAACGAAGAGGATCTCTAAGGAGTTAGCTGACTTAGTTCCTTTTTAATAGTATGACTGTTTTATTTGGTTGTCTTTATCTAATGAATGATGTCCAATTTACTTGTGATTTCATCGAGGAATTCGTTGATTCTTTTCCGCTGCCATATCATTTAATGCACCATCAAAGTTTCATTCGAAAACCTTTGTTTTTTGTTGGGTTTACACGGTGACCATGTTTGATCCCTGTGAGTTTGAGTGGTGAAGAAAGTCATAACTCATAACTTTTATTAGTCTTTTCAAGAACAATGTGATATCATGGGGGTTTTCAGAAAATTAGTTCAAACCTTAACTAACAATTCATGATTATTTTTCACAAGTTAGTTTTAAATCAGACTAAAAACAATTTACAATTTTCAAATATTGATATATAAATACATACAAAAATATTTATATATAATATAAACACCTAATATTTAGGTTGATACTCATGCCTAACTAGGAGGATCTCCTAAATTGAAATTGAAATTGAAATTGAAAAAAAGAAAGGAGATAGAGAGGGTATATGATGGAGATAATACAATTGATAGTACAAAAGAATGTTCATACATATATGCATCAAAACTAGTTATTGAAATTGAACAGTTTTATAGTTATATTACCTCAAAACAGAAAAGCTCAAGATTTTTCCATTCTCAAATGAGAAAGCAGATAAATTTAACCAAAAATGCACATAAATCATAAAGACTCCTGATTCCTCAAAGAATCCAGCAATACCCATATTCAAGAATTTGAAAATAGAAATTATTGGAAAAAAGAAAGGTCAACCCATCATAGTTCAACCAGTTTTTACCCCAATTCCCAATCTCAGATACCAAATTCAACAAAAATTAACCAGAAACTAAAAACCCAGAAAAACCCTTCATCAAAATCGACAGATATAAATCTTTCGTCAACGAAAATACCTCATCGTCCCCATCAGGTTTCTTCTGGAACCAATTGATATTCAAAACCTGCAGAAAATCAAGCGATCAAACACATGGGTCATTTACAAAATCAACAGATCTAATTACAATCGACAAAGTTAAGAAAAGGAAAACATGAATTCAAGTAGGGTTTTTAAGGAGGTGGGTATACTTGAACTTCAGTTGTAGGAATCGGAGTATTGAAATTGTCGGAGAAAGAAGCTATTCCACACATAAACGCAAGAATGGTGATTGCCAATGTTAACAAAGCATTAGCTCTGTACCCAAATGAATGCATCTTTGCTCCCGATTTTCTTCAATTTTTGGTCTTCTGAGAATATGGAATATGGAAAAAGGGGCTTTTAACGCTTAAGAGTTGAGACTTAGACGCCTGCTCTAGTCAAATCTTGTTTTTACCCTTCTTCCTCTCTTTTTTTTGGTCTGAAATTTAATGTTTTTACCTATTTGTGCTGAGTTGTCAACTTAATATTTGATAGAACATGTCAATACTCATCTTATATTAGTTTATTGAGAAAAACAGAAATATAACCTCGAACTATTTTTGGGACATTGGTGTCCTTGCTGTCCAAAAATTAAAGCATATATGTCATTCATTCTAAGGAAAAACTAAATAGGGTCACGTGGTGCAATCTTATTTGTCGCACCGATATTTAATAAATGTTGGGTCGGTGGATAAGATTGTGAGACGTGTATATCCGTTAGTATAAAGGGTATATATGTTTTAGTTTTTGGACGGCGAAGGCATTATTATCTCAAAAGTATGACGGAGGATATCTGCATACCATTTACGATAGTTCGGTTAGGGGATTATTTGTCTTTTTTCCCTATTTTATTTACAGTATATATTGCATAACCAAATAAAGGACGCGTGGCACTGATTGGGATGACTGATTTCTGAAAAAACTCGTTGCTTTCTTTGTGGCACTAGCAAATAGACATAGCTGTTCAACTTACACTCTGGAGAAGGAGAACTCAATGTGGTATGCTTTCTACACTTCACTTATTGATTTCTCATTTTAGGAAACACATAGAGTTGTATTTTACATTTTGTATATCCTAGTTTAATAACATCCCTAATTTTACACTTCAAATTGGTGTCTTTTTTTTTTTTGTCAATTTTTCTCTGATTTTGGATTTGTACTATCATGTTTTCAAGTGTTCTTGCATGTAAGCATCATCAATGAGTTGTTGCATGTGGATTTTGCATAGTAAACCTACACTGTCACTTGCCAATTTGTTGATCTAGTATCGAAATTGTTCTAAATTTTGTTTAAATCCAGTCTAGTGAAGCAATTTTAAGTTATCTCTGTTCATCTTTTTACTCTAGTGTCAAAACAGATAGGCAGCCTAAACTATATTATTGGAAAATGCAAGTATGCTCTGGTGCATTTACTTAAAAAGGCTCCCCTTTTATGTACAAAAATATCCTCATGGATAACTTACAGAATCTAAATTACTAATCCTTTGTGTGTCTTTGTCGTCCTCTATTGCGTATGTTTACAGAATCTTGGGGTAAACAACCTCTATTGCTTATGTTTACTTTTTTTCACTACTTACTGTCTTCATTTTATATGTTTCAACCGAGTTTTTAACCTAAGGTAAAGTCTAGAGTGCACTATTTTTATCTGTTTCATTTCATCTGAAACAGATTAATCAGAGAGTTCTTACTCTTTCCATCGAGCATGGACAACAACTTCACTGGATTGGTTCCAACGGATGATCAGTTTTTCCTCCTTTACTTTATCATTGGAACCTACTTTGGACCAGATCTCCTGGTTGAATATCCCAAAAGGTCAGTTTTGCAAAGAAAAAGTCTAGGCCTACCTCCATACAGTTCCAATCAACTAGCTGGTTCATGCCTAAGAACCATAGAAGTAGAAAGGGTTTACTATCATGCACTGAGAAAGGCAGATCGGTCTGTTGTCCTGGCACAACCGTGGCTGCATCAGTACTTTCATGGAAAGCTTCCTACTCTTTACCGCAAACAACCATCAGCTTATCCTCGGTTTTGTGATCTATTTCCTCCCAGCCTGCATCCCCATTTATGCTGTGATGTGTATAATGTTATTGCAAACATTGTGTTCATCAATGACCCTGATACCAGTTATATTGAACCAGATAGTGTTAAGAGGTTCAAGAAGCTCACTGGTCTAGAACATCTGATCATGGACAAAGATTGCACAAAATCACAAGCCGATGTTGATTACGAAGCTCTAAGTAATATTCGAAAAACGGAGATGTCCAATCCCGATGATATCCTCCAATATGCATCATTAGCTGCTAGTAGCCTACCATATAAGGAGACGCCTTCATGTACTGAGCCATTTAATGATTTACCACTTGACAATGTGTCTTTTACTAGTCTTTTGAAGGATGCTTGTGATGAACCATTTAATGGTGTTCCACCTGATAGCAATGGGCAATCTGACACTAGACCTTTTAGTAGTCTCTTGAAGGATGCTTGTGATGGCTCATGTAGTAATATGCCACCTCATTGCAATGGACAATTTGACACTTCACTTTGTAGAAGTCTCTTGAAGAATGATGGTGTCGGCCAGTTTACTGATGCACCACCAGATAGCTCTACAAAATCTGATGGTACTCCTTTTAGTAGTCTCTTTAAGGATGTCAGTCCTCTGGCGGAAGAGTCTATGGGTCCATCATCAAAGCACACCAACTCTGAGGACTTAGAGCTTAGTATTGTCTTCCTTCCTTCTCGCCCTTCTGAGGAGGAGCTAAGTAACATTGTTGCTGCTACTAAAAGTGGATTTGCAGTGGCTGGGAGTGCAGCAAAGGGTAAGATAGGACCAGTTCTCGGGCTCTTGGATGTAGGAGAAAGCGAGGACGCTTACTTGTTCCGTGTATCGCTCCCTGGAGTAAAGAGAGATGAAAGTAAGTTACGGTTCTTTCACTACTTAATTGTACTGCATTCTTCTGATGCTTTTGGATTCGCTATCAGGACTAATTTGTTCAAAAATTATGGTTAACGCAGGAGAATTTACTTGTGAAGTGGAGATTGATGGTAAAGTGTTGATTAAGGGAATGACAACTGGTGATAGGACAGTCCACAAGTACTCTCAAGTATTCGAGATGCAAACTCAAAACCTATGTCCAACAGGAGATTTCACCATCTCTTTCAAGCTGCCAGGCCCAGTTGACCCTCAAGAATTTTCTGGTATTTTTGGCACTGATGGAATTCTCGAGGGAATCGTATTGAAAGCAGAAACATAATCTCAATAGAATAGGTAAATTAGTGTCTTGTAAATTAGGTAGTTAGTACCTGTACAAATTGCAACCTAGCCCATGTCTATGATAGTAGTAATTTCGTGTGAATGCAACCACCTTGCCTGTTCAATTACAAGTAATTTCGATTTCTCATTAACATTTTTGTAAGAGCAGACTCAAAAGAGACGAAAATGGATTTCCCTATGCTCAAAATAACAAAAATCTGCTAATTAACAAGCGCTTACAAAGGAACTATCGATCCGTCTGAATTTGAATGAAAGATTATTTTTCATTCAAATTCAGTATCCAACAATGAGAAAGCTTTTAAGAATATGATATGATTCGAGTAATTCTGCATAAATACGAAGTTAAGCATTTTACTCTAAAATTCTGTTCAATTTCACAAGAAAAAAAGTACTGGCTTACATGAAACTTCTTGTTGACCAGAAATTTTCTATACAACTAGGGGATAATGCTTTCCAACTCACTTTACTCACTCCACAATGAACTGAAAAAAATGAATTATTTTGTTCTTGAATGGAAGCCAATAGGATCTCTAACTGGTTAGTGAATGAAGGCTATCAACATAACCATTTCCTAGATATTGTGGTAAAGGCGCACTTCTAATAACTGCCACCTACTTCATCTTCAAGAGTTTGGCAGCCCCCACATGGTTCCAGACCAGTGATGGATGAATCAACTGTTATTGCTCAACGTCTTATATGTGGCGACTTTTCAACACTTCTGTCTCTCCAAAACTCAGGCAGAGAACGTGGCAATGATCAGGCTTATTACCATGAAAACAACATAGAGT
>JAJOOR010020957.1:0-14724 GCA_036250505.1 Solanum acaule | reverse complement strand
CCCCCCCCCCCCCCCCCCCCCCCCCCCCCCCCCCCCCCCCCCCCCTCTTTCCAACCCTTTTAACAATTAATAGAAGTGTTTCTCTATTTAAACTCTTCTATTTTTCTTTCCACCACCGATGAGGGAGAAAAAGCCTTTTTACTAAAGCATAAGAGGACTTTTCAAGTTCCTCTCTTTTCATCTTCCATCCATTTCTCATTAACTCTTGTTATATACCCAACAATCCCCCACATGAATGGGGAATGGTTATAACATAAGGAATGCACGAACGAGTGTGTACTTTACAAACAAGGATTAATTGCATCTGGATAAGTAGGTTTCCCCTTGGACTTTCCGTAGTGAACATATGTCGGATATACTTGGTCAATCGGTAGATGCGATATCTTTGAACCGTCGAGCTTTGGTGTATACCTAGACAACCATATGTCATATAATTAACCCTTTACCGTTTATGGTTCTTACGGTTGTGTTCGTTTCAGCCATGAACACCTTATGGTTTCATGAGTGTATAGAGAATAGGCTTTGGATATAAAATTCTCTTTGAAGCGGCTTACACTTCACACTCACATAGGTGATTTCTAATCGTGTCATCTCGTAGATACACTATTTGGTCAAATTTGCCAAACTTAGCAAATCATTAAAAACTTTAAGCTTTATTAACTCATTAACAAGCCTTAAAGTCTTAACCTTGTTCCTGAACATTGTCTTCATCATGAGAATGGATTGAGTTGATTGACAATGTCGAACTGTCAATCACAACTTTGTTTTTCTCCTTGAATCTAGCTCTTGGGATCTCCAGTCTTCTAGATAGAGTTACCGCCATGCTGACTTGTCCTAAGCCGTAAACCCATTCCCTTAGATGATCTTTCAACTGCCTCTCTCACTAGGCCCTTCATTAGTGGATCTGACACATTATCGCTTGACTTCACATAGTCAATTGTGATAATTCCACTAGAGAGCAGTTGTCTTACGGTGTTATGTCTTCGTCGTATATGATGAGACTTCCCGTTGTACATGACGCTCCCTACCCTACCTACTGTTGCTTGACTATCATAATGTATGCAAATAGGTCCCACAGGTTTGGGCCAGAATGAAATATCCTCTAAGAAATTTCGGAGCCATTCAACTTCTTCACAAGCCTTATCTAAAGCAATAAATTTAGATTTCATTGTGGATCGAGCGATATATGTCTGTTTGGACGATTTTCAAGAGACTACTCCTCCACCAAGTGTAAACACATAATCACTTGTGGATTTTACTTCATTTGACCCGGTGATCCAATTTGAATCACTATATCTTTTAATCACAACATGATATTTATTATAATGCAAATCATAGTGTTGTGTACGTTTCAGATACCTAACACACGTTTCATTGCCATCTAGTGAGTTTGATTTGAATTACTAGTGAACCGACTCAGTTAGCTAATAACACATGCTATATCTAGTCATGTACAATTCATAATATACATCAAACTTTCCAACACTCTGGCATATTCCAATTGAGAGTCACTTTCACCTACATTCTTTTGAAATGTAAATCTTAAATCAATTGGGATTTTGACAACATTGAAATTCAACTACTTGAACTTATCCAATACTCTTTCAATATAATGAGATTGAGATAATGCTAGTCCCTGAGGAGTTTTGAGAATCCTGATGCCTAAGATCAAATCAGCAACTCCTAAGTCCTTCATATCGAACTTACTGGACAGCATGCGCTTAGTAGCATTTATATCGTCAATATCTTTACTCATTATTAACATGTCATCAACATACAAACAAACAATGACTTCATGATTCAGAACATTTTTAATGTAAACACACTTATCACATTCGTTAATCTTGAATCCATTTGCCAACATTGTTTGGTCAAATTTAGTATGCCATTGTTTGGGTGCTTACTTGAGCCCATAAAGCGACTTCACAAGTCTGCACACTTTCTCTTTTTTACCAGGAACCACAAACCCTCAGGTTGTTCCATGTAAATTTCTTCCTCCAACTCTCCATTTAAGAAGGCTGCCTTTACATCCATCTGGTGGATTTTAAGATCATGCACTGTAGCTAGTGCTATTAGCATCCTAATTGATGTTATCCTTGTTGCTGGAGAGTATGTATCAAAGTAGTGCAGACCTTCCTTTTGTCTGTATCCTTTGACTACAAGTTTAGCCTTATATTTGTCAATGGTCCCACTTGCTTTCATTTTTCTTTTAAAGATCCACTTTGATCCTAAAGGTTTATTTCCTGGAGGAAGATCAGCCAATTCCCAAGTATGATTACTTAAAATTGATTCGATCTCACTATTGACTCAGATGAAGACATAGTTGCTTTAAATGTTGAAGGCCCACTTTCAAGCAAGAATGCCACAAAATCTGGTCCGGACGAAGTGAATTTTCGTTGGCGATTACTACGCCTAGGATCCTCATTAGGTAGTGTATTTTCCGTTGATTCTTTCCATGGTTATTTAGGTCTTTCACTTGTCGACTCACATTTAGTTTTATACGGATAGATGTGTTCAAAGAACTCAGCGTTATCTGACTCCATTATCGTATTCACATGAATTTCAGGATTATTAGATTTGTGAACCAAAAACCGACAGGCCTTACTGTTCACAGTATATCCAATAAATACACAATCCACTGTTTTTGGTCCAATTTTCACCCTCTTAGGTAAAGGAACCTCTACTTTGGCTAGACACCCCTACACTTTGAAATATTTCAAGTTGGGTTTCCTTTCTTTCCATAACTCATATGGAATCGATTGCATTTTGCTACGGGGTACCCTATTGAGTATCATGTTAGTCGTAAGGATAGCTTCCCCTCATAGATTTCTTGGTGAACCAGAACTGATTATCAAGGCATTCATCATTTCCTTTAATGTTCTGTTCTTCCATTCAGCCAAATCATCTGACTGTGCTGTATAGGGTGCAATAGTTTGATGGATAATACCATATTCCAAACATATCTCAGCAAAAGGAAATTCGTATTCTCCACCCCTATCACTCCTAATCATATTTATCTTTAGATTCAATTGATTTTCCACTTCATTTTTGTATTGCTTAAATGCATCAATTGCTTCATCCTTACTATTAAGCAAATATACATAACAAAATCGAGTGCAATCGTTAATAAAAGTTATAAAATACTTTTTTCCACCGCGAGATGGTGTCGACTTCATATCGCATATAGCTGTGTGAATTAAGTCTAAAGGTTTTGAATTCTTGTCAACAGATTTGTAAGGATATTTAACAAACTTACTTTCCACACAAATTTTGCATTTCGATTTATCGCATTTGAAATCAGGCAATACTTGTAAAGTAATTAATTTCCGCAAGGCTTTGTAATTGACATGTCCCAAAGGCATGCCATAAATCATTTGACTCCAATAAGTAAACAGAAGCAGAATTCTTATTAATACTGTCAACAACCATTACATTCAGTTTGAAGAGGCCCTCAGTGAGGTAGCCCTTTCCTAAGAACATCTCATTCTTACTTATTACAGCTTTGTCACTAACTAAGACACACTTAAACCCGTTCTTAACGAGCAATGCAACATAAACTAAATTCTTCCTAATAGTAGGAACGTGCAAAACGTTGTTCAGAGTCAACACCTTGCCGGATGTCATCTTCAACATAACTTTCCCAGTTCCTGCAATCCTTGATATTGTTGTGTTCCCTATGAACAAATCTTCATCAAACTTAGCAGGAGTGTACGTTGCAAAGGCTTCTTTCGCAAAGCAAATATGTCGAGTGGCACCTGAGTAGAGAAACCACTCATTGGGATTTCCAACTAAGTTGCACTCCGAGATCATTGCACAGAGGTCATTTGCATCTTCCATCTCTTCCACGATGTTTTCTTGACTTTTGCTTTTGTCTTTGTCTTTGTCTTTTCTTAGAGCATGACAATTAGAAGACTTGTGACCAGCCTTACCACAGTTGTATCAGTTGCCCTTGAATTTCTTTTTGGCCTGTTCTGACTTCTGTCCGTTGGACTTCTTTCTCTTCTTACCTTTAGTAGGACCTTCTTCAACAATATTAACTCCAATTATTATCGAACTCTTACGAGACTTCTTTTCGGCGGTCTTGTTATCTTCCTCAATCTTGAGCTGGATCACAAGATCTTCAAACTTCATTTCCTTATGTTTGTGCTTTAGATAATTCTTGAAGTCGTTCCACGAAGGAGGTAACTTCTCGATCATTGCAACCACTTGAAAAACTTCATTTACTACCATATCCTTAGCAATCAGATCATGAAAAATAAGTTGAAGTTCCTGCACTTATGATCCAACAGTTTTACTATCTGACATTTTATAGTCTAAAAACTTTTGTGACCACAAACTTTTTCAAGCATGCATCTTCTGTCTTATATTTCTTCTCAAGTGCATCCCACAATTCTTTCGAAGTTGTGATTGCACTATAGACATTATATAAGTCATCCTCTAAAGCACTCAAAATGTAGCCCTTACATACGAAGTCTGCCTGGTTCCATGATTCAATAATCATGAATTTTTCTCTGTCTGGCATTTCAGCAGCAGGCACTGGAGTTACTTCATTGGTAAATTTCTGCAGGCCAAGAGTGGTAAGCCAGAAAAATACCCGTTGCTACCATCCTTTGAAATTCACACCAGAGAATTTTCCCGGCTTCTCTACTAGTGGTACATTAGTTCGGGTTGGTGCAACAACAACCACCGTAACATTTGCCATTTCAAAATCTGTAACAAACAAAAATTGATACAAATGACTCAGTAAGCAATAATTTAAATTGCAAACTTAACATGAGTATAAAACCACGAATGTTTTTGTCTTCACCAGAAACATAGATTAAAAAAAATTAAATAATTTCCTTAAGATTGTTGCCAATCTGTGTTTAAAACAGAATTACTGATTTTAACAAACTTTGCAGAAACACGAAGTTACCAAAGTTTAATGAATCAGTAAGAATAGAAGAACATAAATTAATTCACAAAAACTAAAATCTGTAAAACATTCCAGAATGTGTAAAAGACAGAACGGAAAAAGATCAATCCCACTGAATGCACAGTGTCCCATTATGGAAATTATTTCATTCTAGTATCCGAGGTTTGATTTGGAATATGTCCTCCTAGTATAGAATGATCTCAATCACCAGTGTATTGATACCCAAAACGCTGGTGTCAGCGAGCCACTCAACGACAGTAAAGTACATGAAAAATATTTTGTGCAGAAGAAGAAGAAGAAACCAGAAATTTTCGTAAGTAAAAAATTCTGAAGAATAACTGGTATTTATAGCCAAGAGGAACTGATTCCGAAAGGTTGCAACCTTTCAGAATCCACACGACCATTAATGAAAGTTTGCAACCTTGTTCCTGAAAGTTGCAACCTTTCAGAATAGTCATTTCTAACAGCGGGAAATTTAAATAAAACGGGTTGCGCGCGGATCCGAGTCGGGACGGAACGTTTTGGTTAATTAACTAACTAATTGAAACCTTTTGGCCATTTAATTTAATTTAAATAAATAAATAACTAACTAATTAAAACAAACCTTCTCTAAAAAATAATCTCTCGATCATTTTCCGAAGCTGAAGCCGAGCGAGGACAACGATGGCTCAAGGGGGGTCCCTCTTTCCAACCCTTTTAACAATTAATAGATGTGTTTCTCTATTTAAACTCTTATATTTTTCTTTCCACCACCGATTAGGGAGAAATGCCTTTTTACTAAAGCATAAGAAGACTTTTCAAGTTCCTCTCTTTTCATCTTCCCTCCATTTCCCATTAACTCTTGTTATATACCCAACAACAAGAATATTAGATTTGTACTAGATCATGAACATGTTGTCCATTGTGTCGCCAGACTTTGTAAATGCTTCTCCATATTTCTAATTTCCGCAAAAGAATAAGATATCCTTGTTAATGATTTGATTTTCATGTCGGAATTGATTCTGCTAAAACAGTTCTCTGCTTTATGGTGTTCTAAGTCGCGCATTTTCTTCTAGATGTTTAGTACCTTCGGTAAACTTTACTATCCACCATCATTTTCTTTGGGAATCTTCTGAATGTTCAAACTTTTTCAAGTCAACTTGCTGATGGATTATGAAAAAAGAGAAACAATTAGTAACAATGGATGGTATTCAATGTGGGTATCGGACACCGGGTGGAAAATCAAAAACAAAAAATCTTCAAACCCTCACACATGGCATTAGGATGAGATGAGACAACATTATAAAAACTTCTAAAGAACAATAGTCATTATTACCACTAAAGGCCATCTTCTCTTTGGTATTTATAAAAAGGAAAATGAAAAGGCATGTAATTTTATTATTTTTGTACATCAATCAAATAAATGCATGTGAATTTCTTTTTGATATGTTAAAACTAATGCATATGAAATGAAGAGAGCATGTTTTAATTGGATAATACATAAAATTCCCCTGTAATTTTGCTTAAGTCCTATGATTAGAGGTGGACATAAATATGAAGAATTGAACGGAACCGAAAAAGTTCATTCTTTGGTTCGGTTTCACTTTTTAAAAAAAAATTAAAATAAAGAAAAATTATCTAATTAGACAAACATTCATACCATAAATTCTAATTTATTCTATAGTTTGAAATAATTATATTGTCTCACTTATTAATAATTTTGTACCAGATTTTAAGTCAGATACATCACTTCTTCAGATTTCAGGTTGTATCAAAGATACTAGATATATGTATCTTTGATACCAGATATATTCTTAAATACAGATACATCTGTAGAGAGGCGAGGAGACGGATACGATATATCTGAAATAAATTATACCTAATTTGACCCGTATGTATCTAGTGAAGTGAATGTGGTACGAAAGGTAATTTAGAAAACTAAAGTGAAGACACATAATTAGGTCCTAAACTAGTGAAATTTGTGTTGTTTTCTCTCAGAAATATTGGGTAACTTATAGAAATCCCACTAATTTAGGAGCTAATTACTTAGATACACACTAGTTTGCAATATTACGTAACTTATCATATTTTGGTGCGTCGAGATACATAGGCTAAAAATTAGGTGTAATTTATTCTAGATATGTATTCAAGTGGATTCACATGTATTAAGGATACATAGACAGATCTCGCTCGTCACTCTCCCATTTCGCTCACGTATCCCAAATACATGTGAATCACACCAAATACATATATCTAGTGTGATTCACACGTATATTAGATACATAGACGAATCTCACTTGCATCCCTCGTGTTCTCGTTCACCTCCCTATTTCAGTGTGTTTGGTAGAAAAAAATGTATAAAATTATTAGTTAGTGAGATACTATAGGGATAATTAATAAGTCCCTTATGAATTAGAGGCCCAAAAGCTAGCAGTAAGGCCCAATCCATTAACCCAAGCCCATCCCTTTATTTCCCAAGAGAGTGAAGGGCTGAGGGTTGACACGTCTGAGTGAGAGAGACTGAGGCTGAGCACCACCACCACCAACTAGCGGCGACCGGTGACCGGCGACGGAGATTCCATTCGCTCTTTATTAAAGGTATATATTTTCTCTCTTTATTTCTTCAAAGTTTCGACATTTTCTCTCTTATCTCTTCAAGCCAGTTCCTTTGCGTGTGTGTGATCGATAGTTGGCATGAAATGATTTTTTCTTGCGTATATATAGAATTTATTCTGTGATAGAGTAGTGCTTGCTACCTGTTCGATGGATTGTTTGTGTGAAATCTTGTAATTTCCCCCAAAAATTAGAACTTGTTTTTGCTTCAATTGATATTGGGCTCCTCGGAAACATTAATATTTTGGTTTGGAAGCTTATGGAGTGACATTTGCCGGATAAAAGCCAGAATTTTAAGAATTAGCAGGAAGCATAAATTTAGTAACTGTCTGGAAGACAGAAATTGAAGCATTGAGATGATATTTTTTAGGAGGTGGAAATTTCTGGGCCTGTTTGGTCTGTTTTTATTCTTATACAGTGGACATAATAATTACATTAAGCAAATAACTTCTATAATAAAATAATTGACTATTTTAAGATAGCAGCATATCTGGTTAGGATTTTGAACTTTTCTAACCATGGATCTGAATTCCTTAAGAAGTGAGGTTTCTTAACACCTATAATGGGAACCGTTGTTTGCCTTGAAAGAAAGGGATACTTGATAAACCAAATCCTCTAGCACTGGAAAATAGACTTAAGAACCAGCTCGGGATTTCACAAGATGGTGAAACTCTGAGCTAGTTCTTGACTCCATTTTCCCCCCTGCAAGAGGACTTGGTTTATCAAATATGCTTTTCTTTTGAAGTATATAGTGGTTCTCATCTATGCGTTCAAAAATCTTAAATTCTTCAGGAATCAAGTGGAGAAAAGTCGAGCATTTTCTTCCATCTCCCCTTCATTTTGTCGTTTTCTAGGTTTCTTAGGATACTGCATGCAGTACTTTTTAAGACAAGACAATATCATTTTGTGATGAGTCCACTGAGAGAGTAACTACTGTTGCACAAGCATATTGTTGCAGATGACAAAAGTGCAAAGGTGGAGTATATTGAGTAGTTAACTGGAACGATATTAGAATATCGAAGAGTCGTGTCATTATGAGGAGTAAGTAGAAGAGCAATAGTAACTGCAGCTTAACTTGCTTGATTTTTGTTTTTGGAATCCACTGATTTCAAACTGACATCTGGAGGAACATATTAATCTTAACATCTACATAAATAAATTTAGAATTAACAACAAAGGGAAAAAAAACTGTAAAATTAACAGCAATTGGTTTTCATACCCTTAAACCCACCTTTTATGAGCAAAAATGAGATCCCAGAGTTAATTGTCCAAACTTGGCGTTCTCATTTCTTAGTTAAAGAGCTAAGATACTTAAAGGAGGAATAGGGCGACAATTTTATTTTATTTTGGTTGAGAAAAGTAAGGTTCATTTGTTAATAGTTAACACCCAGAGAGTGTTGCTGGTAAGCAAAATCGCAATAGTTAGTTAGGAGATAATGAAGTTAATCATGCTGTCCAAGTCAGTTATAGCTTTTAAATTGCTTCAAAGAGACAAAAGATAGAGTGACATGTTTCAGATGATGCAAGGATCTCCTCTTTCCTTCGAAGAATATGTTTCTAGTTTTCGGTCTATCTAATCAAGTTCAAAACTAGTTAAGAGAGCATGTCCGACAGAGTTGGGCTCATCATCCCAAATTGAAAATGAAAAGAATTGGCAGTAAAGGCTAGATCCTTTTTTTCATCAATTGTAGTATCTATGCGGCAATCCTTTTAGATTTACAATCTTATTTCTATTATAAGAAATGAGATTTTAACCCACTTTAAAGATTCCTTAAGATCATAAATATGATGAGTTTTCTAACAACCAAGAAACAGAAATATAAGATCATAAAAATGATGAGTTTTCTGACAATCAAGAAACAAAAATAATGATAATGAGTTTCTATTGGTAATTTCTTTTTCCCAGTCATAGTATACGACAATTATCGGTCTTAATCTAAGGAATCCCATCCCTAACGAGCTAGATTGTCAAAATTGTTTTTGGTTATTTCATAGAATATGTAGAACAAAAGAATCGTCAAAGAGTAACAACTTTCCCAATTATGCAAGCATTGGCCTGATCCTGTTTGCTGGTTGTGATCAGAGGCGGATCTATGTGGAGGGGCACAGGCTCACGTGCACTCATGCTCCCCGCAGTAGACCATTCTAGTAATGTTATATCTTTTCAAAAGTACTAAATAGTTATGAGTTATGACTTATGTGTACACCTTAGCTCAAAGATTCATTTAGTGTCAATGGTTATTGAGGATATGTCTATATGTGAGGTTGAGGTTCAAATCTCACGGTTTTCTTGACTTTTTCCTTTCTCTTTTCTAGAATCGGGCCCATCCATAGGGATGGGTATATCTGATGTCCCTTCTTGCATTTTAATGAAGTACTTTCCTATTCTCTTTCTTTCTTTGTTTGGTTTATCTTTGAAAATTCTGAAGTCTGACACATTGAAATTCCTTTTCTTCTTTTGTCATTGTAAAATTAGTATAATTAAACTAAATGCCTATATTAAAACTAAAGCACTGGAAAATGTAGTATACAGTCAATAGGTTTAACTCATCCACAATTTTGACATGGAATTTAGATATATATATATATATATATGTGTGTGTGTGTGTGTGTGTGTGTGTGTGTGTGTATAAAAATACCAAAATCTTAAAAATTAAATAATTTTGCACCCGTCTTCATGAAATCCTAAATCTGCCCTTCCCACTCTGTACCTTGCCGGACAAGCTTACGTGCTCCCTTCATGTTGTTTTCTACCCACATTTGCCTTAATCTCAGACCCATCTTCTCCTATTATGTTGTCCACAGAATTGTGAAAGGTAATAAATGGGACATTACCTCTCTTGATCTGAAATGAGACATTATTTTTCAAATATGTTTAAGAGGAGCTTGTACCCGTGGTCAATAAAGTGAGTTTGAGAGCCATGAGGTTTCAAGTTAAATTCTACCAGAGGCAAAAACACTTGGTGATTTCCTTAGATCTATCCAAGCTTTGTTAGACCGAGTTACCCGATACTTGTGTTGGACTGTTGGTGGGAGGTAGCAGGGACCATGTTGGGATTAGTTGAGGTGCACACAAGTGGGCCCAGACACCAATCGTATATGAATTATTTTTTTTAATAGGAGCATCAAAATTTTGGAGAAAATGATACTACCTAAGAGTAGATTTGTAAATTGACCGACTATTGTGTCTGAAAATGATCAAATCCTTATTAGTCGTGCTCTAAACTTTAGGGGTTCTTGTACCCTTCGGGGTGGCCCAATGGTTTGGGCTTGGGACTTTCATGTTGGAGGTCTCAAGTTCGAAACCCCTTGCCAGCGAAAGTAAGGGGTTTGCCTTCTGGGTCGAGCTCGTCGCACCGGGCTTGCCTAGTGCGGGTTACCTCTCCTATGTGGTTTGCGAGCTATTGTATAGGAGCGGGGGTTTTACCCTGTGCGCACCCAAAGGGTAGCGGCTGCGGATTTCCATTGTCATCAAAAAAACTTTAGGGGTTCTTGCTTGTCCGTAATTTCCTTGATGATACTGGTTCATTGTCAGTACCCCTACTGGGGATTTGGTTTGTTTGTTAAATGAAGCTCAGGAGTCTGGCTAAAAAGAATTCCCCTTGGTCAATGAAAGTAAAGGATAAAAGCGAGTCACCTTAAATGATCTGTCAAGTTGTAGATCTTTCGTAACTCCTTTGTTTTTTATGCTACTTGATTTGTCACTTAGCTCTATGAAGCCATCATATAGAAAGTTGCTTTTTACTCAACTTTAGCCATCTGTTACAAGTAATACTAATTAGCTCCAGGGTGAGAATCAAAACTGCATTTCTCTAAGATGAGAAGTACTTCCTGAATGTTGAGAGCTTTATCTGAGATATATTTTCATATTTCAGTTAACCTCCTCGATGATACTTCTTTTGATATATCTTTATTTCCTCTAGCAGAAATGGTGATTCCTCCACCAGTTAGACCAGACAGAGTGCTGAAGTATCTCAAACCTTACGTGCTGAGGATGCACTTCACAAACAAGTATGTAAATGCTCAAGTAGTTCACACACCAACAGCAACAGTGGCTGCTTCTGCAAGCTCACAAGAGAAAGGCTTAAGGCTTGCCATGGTAGAATCAAAAGAAAATACTAGAGACGTTGCTGCTGCAGCAAAAATAGGTAAGTTGTTGGGAGAGCGGTTGCAGGCTAAAGGAGTTCCTGCCATATCTGTTTTCTTTAAGAAAGAACAAAGATACCATGGAAAGGTCAAAGCAGTTATCGATTCAGTCCGAGAAGCAGGCATAGAATTGGTTTGATTGGATTCCCTTGGACAAGGATTATTATGTTTTATTAGCTCTACTTGGACAATTTACTTGCCTCAGTTCTTGCAATTTGCAATGTATAAGATGTCACTTCTGATATTCCCTGTGTTTTGAAGCTTCTATTCCAAGAACAAGGTTCATAGCATCCTCGCCTCCCACACGCGACGTATTTTCCATAACAAGAGTTGCATGATACTTGTGAATCCTATTCATCATTGGGTAGAATGTTCATTTAAAAGCTTCAAAAATCTGAATTTGATTACTTGTACTCCTGGAGCATTAAATAAAAACGTGTTACGCTCTTTGACATTTTTAAATGCTTTTTGGGCGACTAAATGTACTTTGTATAGCATACAATGAGCAAGGGTGGGTTTGGCACCTCGAAAGTATAGTTCAATGAGTAATGTAAATTAGGTATAGTTTAAGTATGAAATTAGTAAAATGTAACAGTTTAAGAGCGTTTACCATTTGGGTATGGAGTCGGTTTTGTCAAGGGATAAGAGTTTTACCTCGCATTTGGTTGGGTTCGTGGGTACCAGACAAAAAAGGAAGAAGAAAAAACACTTGAAAGATAAAGTTTAGAGATAAAGTAAATTAGAAATAATGCAAGTATGAAATTAATAAAAATGCAGGACTTAAGAGAAATGTTAATTCATTATTTCTTCCAAATTTGATTAGCATGATACAATTTTAAAGGCGTGACATCAAAATTATCAAATCACATGTACTGAAACTGAATAGAGAAATAAAACCTTGCCAATTTTTCATGTTCATTTGATATGATATTGATATTACTAGGCGATTTTAAAATTACAAGAATTAAAGAAGAACTATACACATTTAATTAAAATTATAAAATGTAAAAGTCTATCATCATTTTTTTAAAGAAGTATTGAAAACACTCCTGAATTTAATGCAAATTATTAGTTTCGTCCTCGAACTATTTACAACTTTAAAAACACCCCTCTAAACTTAGATACATCTCCATACACCCTCGATCTGCCACATGACACAACAAGTGACTCAAACTCTTGTAAGAACATGAAACTCTTAATAATAGGTCGAGAGAACTAAGAAGTGTTCAAAACATCCCTAAACTTGATGATGACTTAGGGGTGTATTTCACTCATATTGCAAGATCGGAGGTGTATTGAAATTCAGTTAGTCAAGTAAAGAGTTGTTTGTAAGGCTGTCAATAGTTCAGAAATCAGGACAGAGGGAGTAATATCTTTGCAACTAAGGGTATTCACGAGTCTGCTATTGATAAAAACTAAAAATCAAAACCAAATCAATTTAATCGATTTTTAAATTATCAAAATCAAACCAAACCAAATACAATATACATTTATCGGTTTGGTTGTTAATGGTTAGTTCGGTTATTAACCATACACAAAAATTCAAGAAATGATTCATTCAAAAGAGGGGAAAAAGACGACAATTCATTCAAAACGGAAAATAATTAAAACGACTAACATTACAAAACTTTAGAGCACTAAATTTAGTGTGAATAAACCTTCTAAATTCTCCATTTTGACCTAGAAGAAAGAGACCGTGACATTTCTAGTCCACCAAGAATTGCGATAGACACTTATATATATAAAATCAATAAGATAAATGTTCTCGTCTTAGATGTTTTTGCTTTAATAAATAAAGGGAAAAAGGACAAATATACCCCCCAAGCTATCGTAATTGGTATGCAGATACCCTCCGTCATACTTTTGGGACATTGATTCCCCTGTCATCCATAAACTAGAGCATATATACCCTTTATACTAACGGACATACACGTGTCACACTCTTATCCACCGACCTGACATTTATTAAATATCAGATCGACGGATAAGATTGTGCCACGTGTCCCTATTTAGTCTTCCGTTAGAGTGAAGGGCATATATGCTCTAGTTTTTGGACGGCAGGGACACCAATGTCCCAAAAGTATGACGGAGGGTATATGCATACCATTTACGATAGTTTGGGGGTATAGTTGTCCTTTTTCCCATAAATAAATATAAATAAAAATTGTTGAAACCATATATAAGATATTTAAAGTTGTTTTTAAAAACAATATATTATGCATGTATAATAATAAAATATAAATATATGATTTATCGGTTCGATTTGATTATTTCTTCGATTTTCTTTAACAAAATCAAAGTCAAACCAAATACTATCCATTTCTAAAAATCTAAAACCAAACCAAATTCAAACCCAAATAAAATCGATTTAATTGAATTTTTCAATTGAATCGATTTTTAGCCAAACGTGCAACCAAAAATAAAAAACAACTTATAGAAACCCAAACTTTTAACCGATTCGGAATTGCAATTCTAGGGTTCAATAACATTTGACTTCTTCTTCCTAGTTCTAGCCAACCTACTCCATTCGCCATTGTTGATGTTTTGCTGCATTCTGTTTTTAGCTGAAAAGGGAAAAACAGAGTATAAAACAAAAACCCCATCTTCCAAATCCTCCATAGCCATTGAAAAATCTCCAGAAAACTATGTGGAGGATTTTTCATGGAAGAATCACAAGATGTATTGAACAAGCTACATTTCACAGACATTACTTCAATTCTCATCTTCCTCAGAACAACCTAATCTTGATTCAAGAACTCACTGAAATTCTCAAAAACAAGAAATGGAAAAGCCTCATTAAACTTGCAAGCTTAAAAAATAAGCTAAACCCATATGTGGTTCGGTCTGTTCTTCATCAAGATCAATTGAGTAATCATCTTGAACGCCTCCTCAGTTTCTTTCAATGGTCAAAACACAAAGTGGGTATTCAATCAGATTTGGAAATTCACTCATTTTTAGCTGCTCGTTTATGTAGTAACAATTTGTATAGTCCTGCTAATTCTGTTCTTGAAAATGTAATCAGGTTTGGTTTGCCCCCTTTGGATGTTTTGAAATCTATTGATAATTGTCGT
>JAJOOR010020955.1:0-14829 GCA_036250505.1 Solanum acaule | reverse complement strand
TTGCTCTAAAATTTGGGTTAGACCCATCTCCCACTCAATTTGACCCCCTAAACAAGAATATGAAGTCGGATTTTCGAAAAACGAAATGGATTTTTTTAGATATAGCTAAACAAGTTTCCGGTAACTTCCGAAGCACATTTTTAAGAACTTTTTGGGTCATTTCAGTTACTGATGGTTCTGCTCACCCTGCATTCATATGCCTTGTCTATCACCAGTATAATTGTTTGTTGATTGCACCTCCAATTTATGGGGTCTATTTGGGTTATGTTTGTTGTTTGTAACTTCTGAACTTATGGGTTCTGGTTAGGTTATTGTTTTACTATATTATGTTCTCTGTTATTGTTTTACTGTTAGCTAATAGGCTTGGACTATAGAATTGTGGTTGCAGGTCCTTTTGATACTGGGTAGTTGACTTGGTCTCTTAGTTGCTTCTGATTAGGTTGTTGGCTTGCGTTTCAGGTACGTTCTTGACTCAGATTCTTACCCATTGTTTCCTGTTTCTATTCCTTATTTCCTATCTATGTTAGTTTCTATTGTTTAGTTACTTGTGCGATGCTTTCCTCATTACTTGTTATTTATGTTTGTGTTACTTTTGAGCTCAGTCGTTTGTTGCCTACTGTATACTGATTTTGGTACTCATACTACACTTCTGCTCCCTATAGATTACAGTTGAGTTATTGTTGTTGATTTGGAGTCGTGCGGAGCAACTTGGAATTTTGGAGATTAGGGTGAGGTTCTGATGTTTGAAGCTACTAGTTTTCGTTTGTTTTGTCTAGGCTTAGTCCTCATATTGTATTCAGATATAGCCTATACTTGTCTTGTATTTATGAAAGTCTTGTACTCCTATTTTGGATTAGATTCTCAACTATTGACTAATGTTAGGTCTTAGGACGGTTCCTATATTGTTTTTGTTGATTATCATTTATCTGCTTTGTTCTAAGCTCTTTCTTCATGTTGTTGTCTTTCGCTTGGTAGTCCGTTGCTTATGGCTCTGGGATAAGGGTTAGGCTTACCTACTGGTGAGGTGTGGTAGGTGCCATCATGACCTGAGAAATCAGGTCGTGACAAGTGGACTTTTTGAGTTAATTATTAGAGCATGTTAGGCATTATTGTTGGGAGGCCAAAAGTGCATTTTTTTTTTAGCAATAGGCGCTTTTTAAAAAAAAAAATCTAGTGTTTGGCAAACCCTCAAAAGTGCTTTTAAATAGAAGCAACTAGTTTGGTATTAACACTTCGAAACATCATCTTGTTTAAAGACAGATCAGGTAGTATTGCGCGTCACTTTGTTTCTTCATTTCTCTTAAGCATATTCTTAGATGTGCAATAGATGTTGGTAATCATAGATTATGACTCAATTTTTTTGATTGTCGGTCGCCTTCTGCTTAACCCGAATATTGATATTTCACTCCCTATTCTAGTTTGTCTGAAACTCTATTGTTAGGACCTTAGCTATCATTGTCTAATATGTTAATGTGACTCAGAGTAGTTTATACATTGTGTTATCTATTTTTCTATGAATGTGAGTTAATATATTTTTACATGTTTAACATTTATTAATTCTGATGCTTTCTTTGTGCTTGCTGATTTAGTTCTAAACTACAACCCCTGATGGTATTTAATTATCTTTGGTTATTCACTGATTTTGGGGCATATTACACTATGTTAATTGGTCTTGCCTCTCATTTTGAATTATGACCATCTGGGTATGTCAATTAATTATGGTCTAAATTGATTTGATTAATTGCAATACTTGACTTTGGGATTTCTTATGGTAATTAAAGATCATTATTCACCATGATTGATTCATAATTTTGGAAGTAATTGTTTGGTAAGATGAAATTGCATAATAGTTTGGCTGATTCTGTATGGTTTTAATAAATATTAGTATATTATTAACTAGGAAATTTGTCTGCGCGTTTTTTAAGGGGTAATTTTACAAATTTCACCTCCATGTGGTTTACAATATTACGTGTATATATATATTTTTTTATTTTTTTATTTTTTTGTAAATATTCTTTAAATTTATTTAAAATAAATATAAATTAATTATAATTTGACAACTTTGTCCTTTTGAATTAATTTCTTCATATTAATCCACATTATTATAAAAAATGACTTATATAATGAAATTTCTAAAAATAAATCAATATGAAGAAGTGTGAATCTTTGTTTGGTAAAAAGGACCCGTCTATATATATTTATATAATATATATATATATATATATTATAGTATAAGCTTATTTGTGTTGATTAAAAAAAAATGGCACTTTATACCCGATTAGAACTGCTAGACACATGGGCTCATTAGCAATACATATTTGAATCTAGACAGGCCCTTTGCTTGGGTAAAAGGATTAAGTCCTTCCATACAGTCATCCAACTATATAAAAATTTGTATATATTTTGATTCGGATTTATTCCTTGAATTCGGATGTTAACAAGCTAGATTGAAGATGACCGCGCGGACTATCGCCTGTCTTCGGAGATCCTGGTTTCGTTGAAGGGATGTAGGTGTAATATTGTAAACTACAAAAAATATGAGTGTTATAGAGCGAAATCCAAAGGAATTATCCCACTTTTTTTTATTAAAAAATTATTTTTTTTTATCTCTATAAATGTCATGTCTTCTTTTTTCTCCAGTTATAACATCATTAATTGTTCTAATTAAATTATATTATCAAGATAAATACCAACATGATTTTTTTTGTTAAACTTAACAATTAATATTGAACAAAAGAGAGATGTTATTCTTAAGCAATAAGCTATGATATATATATATCCTTTAACTAATTTCATTTCTATTTACATAGCAAATATTTTGTAGTAAATTGTGATACACATACATACAAGCATTTATTGGCAATTGACCCTTTTAATTTCTTTTAATCTAAATAAAAGTTAAAAAATTCTTTCTATAATCTATATATATATATAATAGGAGAGGTTATAGCACCTACGTGTCAGCGCCACAAGAAAATAGTAATTTAAAAAAATAAAAATTATAAAATTATATTTGAAAAAAACAATAGACGTGTATTGGTAGTTTGTCATGGGGTTTTAATCTTTATTTTGAAAAATAATAATTATCCAACTAAATAGAAAATTTTAAAACTTTCTATTACATTCCTACTTCTAAGCAAATTTAAAAACTTTTAAATTGAAACTATTTAACTTATTTATTTTTTAAAAACGCAAATATGAAAGTTTTTAAGAAAAAATATCATTTAAATTTTATTTAATATTTTCAGTTATATATCAGATTTTTTTGTTATTTGCATTTTAAAATAAATATTTTTAATAAAATACAACTTATAGAGAGAGAGAGAGAGAGAGAGGTGATAGCGCCTACGTGTCAACGCCACAAAAAAACAGTATTTAAAAAAAATAAAAATGACAAAATTATATTTGAAAAAACCAATAGACATGTATTGGTAGTTTGTCATGGGTTTGAATCTTTATTTTGAAAAAATAAATTTATCCAACTAAATAGGAAGTTTTAAAACTTTCTATTACACTCCTACTTCTAAGCAAATTTAAATTTTTTTAATTAAAACTATTTAACTTATTTATATTTAAAAAACGCAAATATGGAAGTTTCTAAGAAAATTTATCATTTAAATATTATTTAATATTTTAAGTTATATATCAGATTATTATTATTAGTACTATTATTATTAAATAATAATAATAATTATTATTATTATTTTTAAAAAATTCAATGACGTTTTAATCTTTATTTTGAAAAAAAAAAAAATTATGATCCCACTAAATATGGAGTTTTAAAACTTCCTATTACACTCCTACTTCTAAACAAATTGAAAAACTTTTAAACTAAAATTATTTTTAAATTATTTATTTTTAAAAAACGCATTGTTGGGAAGTTTCTTTTAAATTTAATAATAATAATAATAATAATAATAATAATAATAATTATAGTTATAATAATAACAATAAACTTCTGTTTAACTTAGATTGAAATTTTAAATTTCTGTAAACTTTTAAATTAAAATTATTCATTTAAGTAAATATACTAACAAAACAATCTATTTTATTTGAATTAAATTAAGGGAAAATTATATATAATAGCAAACTATTAATTCAAATTAAATGCTATAAATATACTTTGATTTAATTGCACCCTATAACAAACTATTGCTATTTTCGCCACTCTCCCTGGTGGAATCTCGCTCGCCATTCTCGTTTGGTGGCAGTCTCGCTCGCCTCTCTCGCTTTTATAAAAACACAAATGTATAAAATGCGTTTGTGTTTGTATAAAGCGAGAGAAAATTGTATATATACATATATTTTCGTTCCCCTCTCTCCCCTCTCCCAGATGATGCTCGCCACTCTCCCAAATCTCACTCGTCACCCTCGCCTCTCTCGCTTATACAAACAAAAACAAAATATATAAATTGCGCTTCTGTTTGTATAAAGCGAGAGAAAATTGTATATACACATGCAAATACATATATATTCGTCCTATACACTTATAATTATACAATACAAATATTTTCCTGCCCAGTTTTCTTTTGCCTTTCTCTGTTTCTCGTTTTATACATACACAGATTATACAATTGATCTTTTGTATACAATTGCTTTCTTTTGTATATATATAGTGAATTATACAACTGTTTTCTTTGTATATGTATAACGAATTATACAACTATTTTTTTTATATGTATAGCGAATTATACATATATATGTTTGCTATGGAGCCAATTATGCAAAATTTGCTATAACATACAAATATGAATTTTGTGTTTGATATATATGAAAGTTGCTCTTAAATTAATATAAAACACGGCAGTTTAGCACTTTCTCTTTAAGCTTATTTCATTTCTCCACTACCCTTGAAACACAGATGCACAGTTTAAAATTTAAAAAATTAAAATTTAAAATTTCAATAACAACAATTTTGTCCTCCTTTTTTTTCAGAATTTTTTTTTTCAACTAATAGAAGACAATTATAAAATTCAAACGCTTTATACATACACTACTGATAAAGAAAATCATTGTTTACAAGTTGTTCTCTCAACTTTTTTGTATTTTTTTTTTGTAGTTGTTGAACTTAATTTTTTTTAAACAATTCTTGAATTCAAGTACTAATTTCTATATTCTTTTTCGGGTTTATGTTGTCGAATTCAAAAGGTGAGATTTTAATGTTTTGAAGATCCTTGAAGTAGAAAAGCAACACCAAAAGTACTTCAAAGTAATTGCCAGAGGTTTGTTTCTATTATATTTTTTTTTAATATTTGATAAATTTGTTCATTTTTTATTTATTTTTTTACAGATTTTCAACCTTAGCACAAGATAAATGAGAAATTGTCATAGCCAAATTTATAAACTGATAATACTATCACTATCATCACTATCATAAACACAGAAGACATTAAATTGTTTATCATCATATTATACTTTGATTAGAATGATGAGTTCTAGAATATATATATATATATATAATTATAATTATTGTGCTTAATATTTTTGAATTCAAGTGCTAATATTTATATTTCTTTCGTGTTTATATTGTCAAATTCGAACGCTTTATATATACACTACTGATAAAGAAAATCATTGTTTACAAATTCTTCTATCAACTTTTTTGTATTTCCCTTTTTATTTTATTTTATATGTAGTTGTTATGCTTAATTTTTGTTAATAAATTCTTGAATTCAAGTGCTAATTTCTATATTCTTTTTCGGATTTATGTTGTCGAATTAAAAAAAAAGGTAACATTTTAATGTTTCTTCGAAGTAGAAAAGCAACACCAAAATTACTTCAAAGTAATTGCTAGAGGTTTGTTTCTACATTAAAATTTCTATAAATTAATACTCGGCAAATTAATAATCTCTCTAAAATAATATTTTCCTCCGATCCCGACTTGGGCCAATGGAAAAAATCACCAATTTCGATAAGATAATAAGATAATATATTTCCAGAAGACCCTATATAAATATATGGTCCCATTAATATCATAAATTAATAATTCTTTAAAAGTACAAATATATCTAAGACAATTTAGTGAAATATGATTCTATTGTGTTCTGTTTTTTCTTAAAATTTAAATCTAGTTGAAACTCATCTCTAACTTTTCTTGTTGCATCCATGAGTTCTGATGTTGTCTTTTCGAACTGCACCATGAAATTGTGAAGAGTTCTAGATGCGATAAGTGTTTCCTTATGTGTCACTGGTTCCAAAGGTATAGTATCATCTTCAACTTCATCATCAACATTGCTTTTTTTGATGGTATCCACAATTTCTTCTAAGCTTTGGACCTCTAAACATGTATCACTTTCACCCGATAGCCCAACAGGTTATTGACATCCATTTTATTGTGGTAACCGAGATCATTAATCATGACCTCAAGTTCATGAATGACGTTTTCACAAGTAGATTCATTCAAATTCTCTGAGATTGCATCCCCAAACGAATTTTACAGTGTTGAAAACAATTTGCTATTGTCTCTTGCTGAACATTTGTTGTCCAAATAGGGATTGCAAAATTGATAGCATCCAAAACATTAATCTTTGTTGGATCAGTTTGTCCCACTTCATAGCTTTCTAATATCTTACGATAAAATCTGTTCGATAATACATCTTGAAAACTCTTATTATCCCAGCATCACAAGGTTGAAATTAATAAGATATAATGATTTTGATGTATTCGTTGTACTTTATGTATAATTTTTTTTATGTGTAATCAATAAATATGATACATAAATTAGTAAGATACAATGATTTTGATATAATAAAAATTAACCTTCATTAAATCTCAAACTATTCTTTAAATTAATAAATATTAATTTATCGATTAAATAATATCTCTATAAAATAATAAATTTTCATGGTCCCACCTATATTAATTTATAGAGATTTTACTATATAATATTTTCTTAGAATTTAATAAATTTATTCATTATATTAATTCATATATTTTTATTTTATTTTTGCAGATTTTCATCCTTAGCACAAGATAAATGAGAAATTGTCATACCAAAATTTATAAACAGATAATACCTATCCTTATCATAAACATAAAACACATTAAAGTATGTTTATTATAAATTTGATAATACCTATCACTATCATAAACATAGAAGGCAATAAATTATGTTTATCATAATATTACTTTAGACAATATCACAATTATAAGTCATTTAACAAATTTAAGACTATTCACAATATTATATAACAACATTAAATTAAGTTGAAATTTGCGATATAACTATAATTATACATAATATATTTTAGTGGATAAATTTCAAATCAACAACCTCTCATTTTCATATATATGTTTTATGATACAATTAAATTTGAAATTAAATATATCTAATACAAACATTGAGTAAATCTAATATAGTGGTTGTATTAATTATGATTATTTTTACATTTATGTCAATTTTTAATTATATTTTTACACAAAATTAATACAATAAATAATATTTTGAATCTTTCAATTTTGAATAAAACATATATAAAATGTATCAACATGTTACTTAATCCATATCAAATATTTCATATGCAATGTTAGAATTAATAAATTATTAACATAGTTATTTGTTCAAATGACATAAAAAGAATAAAGTACAGACACGTAAATTTATTCGAAGTATTTGATGTTTGATTATCCTTAAAAAATTTCAACATAATATATATATATCGCGCAACGAGCGATCACGTATACTAGTTGTTATTAAATAAAATAAAAATGAAATGAAAATTAAAAAGAAACTAAAACAACCATTGAGTTACATATTTTTTAGGCATATACTATTTCCCTATCGTTTATCCTTCACTAATGCCTCTACAATGGTTGTGTTTTTTCTTCTCCCTATATGTTGTACAAGTAAAAGAACACATATAATGTTATGACCCGGAAGATCATTTTTGGATTTTTTTTTAAATTACCATTTGACCTCTCCTGATAGTTGCCCCGAGTTATTTCTGATTAGCCGATGAAGTTGGTTTGAGAATTTTTAACTATTTCCATAGCATGTGTTTAGAAGTTTACTTGCTGAGTACCGTGTGGTTTGGTACTCACCCCTTGCTTCTACATCTATGAGTGAATCCCTAGTGGTGGATCAGATGTACCGATCCTCTTATGTCCTCTTGATAGGGTATGATCCATGGAAAGACTTGGTCATTTCAGTTATGAAAAATTTAGTGTTGTTAGGGATAGTAGAAGTATACAAGTAGTTCTACACACACAACCTTGCTTATGAGAACTTATATAAGAGCTACCGTCACGCCCCAAACTCAAGGGACGCAACTAGATCCTAATGCCAAAACAAAGGTCCGAGCTGACCCTGCTGAACCATTTGCTACTAGCACATGGCAGCCACACACAATAAAAAAACAAACAAGTATATCTTGGCTTAAAACTAAGCCCTCGGCCGGCAAGGCCCTTGTCAACTGATCTATAAAAGAAACAGCTACTCCCAAGAGTTCATATAAATAAATAGCCAACTAGCACAGAAGTCCTGATTGGGCTGTCGAGGCCACCGTGATATCTATACCAAAACTGAAAGCAGGTATATATCAAGAAAATACATCAAACAGCTCACAAGCTTCAACAAACCAACAAACTAGGCCAATATGGCCATAACATAGCTATACACTCCACACACTAGTCTACAAGCCTCTAAGAGTAGTAAAGATTGGCGGGACAGGGCCCCAGCCTACTCATAAAGATATATACAACAAAAGTTGACAAACCTCCCAACTCTGACAGCTTCGGAGGAAAGGGGCTAGCCAATTAGATAGAAGTCAATCCTGCTGCTGAGGAGGTCTACTGGGTTGTGTCGGGACCTGTATGCATGAATGCAGCGCCCCCAAGGCAATGGGGCGTCAGTACAAAATAATGTACAGAGTATGAAAGGCTATAGACTAAACGAGCAAGTATCATAATATACCAAAAGCAATCACGTAAGGAAATCAAAATCTTAGATAAGCATGCGAACCCACTATTGAATCTAAAAATACAAAACTGATCAAACACCAACCTAACCAAGCCCCCATAAGCTCGGCAGGTACAAACAACATACCACCTACCTAGGCCCCCATAAGCTCAGAAGGTGCCAAATCAATCTACATACCCCTATCGGTAGCCCCTTGTCTTTGTAAGAAGTCACATAGCCCTTTTTGGAAATGATATAGCCCCGTAGGCAGAACATAGCCCTCTTAGGCAACATCATAGCTCTGTGGGCTGAACATAACCCTCTTTTGCATCAACATAGCCCTGTAGGCAACACATAACCCTCTTTGGCGTCAAAATAGCCCCGTAGGCAACACATAACACTCTTTGGCATCAATATAGCCCCGTGGGCAACACATAGCCCTCTTTGGAAATAACATAGTCCTATTAGACAACATCATAGCCCCCATAGACAGTTCATAGCTCAACAACTAACCACAATAGCCCCAAGGGCGACAACAAACAATTGAATAGGCTAAAGACAAGCAATTTAGCTATAAACAATATATATGAATATCTCCTAGTCGTTCCTAACTTAGGGTCGTTCTTAACAGATTATGAGTCCCTAAAATGAGGGTTTATAACCACTCAATCAACCAACCATTCACAATTACATCTACAAGATCACCAACATTAACTACCCTATTATATCACTCCCAAGCTCTAAGGAAACATGTCGAACAAAGGGAATAACCTTAACATACCTTTCCAATGAACGCTCGAAAGACCGTAGTTCCTTCACGAAAGTTGTTCCTTATGTCCCAAGCTTCACAAACACTATAAATACATAGCTGGTACGCACCTATAAACAGTTTATAATTAGTCTTAAATTGGCATATTTTCCATATTGCCCCAACTTGTCGAAACGTCCGTAGAAATTCATAAAAACAATCATAAAAGAGTCATGAGATGATTACCTTAGTTAACCAAGTTTAAACCTTGAAGAAACACCAATAACTACACATTTATATCTTCAAAAACCAGCTCCAAACGCAACTAGTAGAAGGGAAAAACTATTGCCACGTGTAGAGATCACGTTTCTAGGCACGGGGGCAACCTTTAATGGTAGAAATCGTCAAAAACTATCCTCCATCATGCAAGAACTCCATAGGAACCCTCTCTTAAGCTTTCTTTCTAGTTTGGAAGTGAAATGAAATATTTTCATGGCATAAAACATTGAGTAAGCCGACATACCACATTTTTGACCTGACCCGGATCCGACCTGGATTCTTCCCCGACAGTCTGTAGTAAAATCCTCATAACTTTTTACTCCGATGTCGGCTGGATACGGGGTTTTGTGCATTGCAAACTAGACTCGTAGGCCTTCGATTTAATGGGTGATAGGCCTTCTAACTCTTTATATATTAGGATAAAACATCCAAGACATTTGACCCAAATTTCAGAGAAATCTTTAAAAAGGAACTTACTATAACTTTCGCCAACTTTTATTTTGCCACTTACCTAACTTCAAAACTTGAGATACAACCCTTGAACACTTAAAATATGACATACCAGATCATTCTTAATTTATTACCCACCCTCTTTGTCTTTCCACGAAGATACGAGTTAATTTAGACGTTTTGAAAATTCAGGGTGTTACATCCTTCCCCCCTTAGAAACATTCGTCCTCGAATGAAAAAATCTGAGTCACACGGTTAAGTCTTTTGGAGTTTCAAAAATTTAGGCAGAATATCCTTTGTAAATATGACTATCCAGGAACATGAAACGCAAAAATTCTAACCTAGGCATCTCACATGATGACATAAATAGCTAAGCATTATAGCTCCACAATAACAGTGCGAGCAAATATACAACGACAACAACAATAATAATAAGCAACAATATAAAAAAATCAGATTGGTATCTAACCTCACTGCACTAATATAAACTGATATGCCATCACCCTGGGGTATGAAGCAAGTGACGATATTTGGACCTCATGCCATTCTCAGCTTTCCAAGTCACCTCTTCTCTATTTTTGTTTCTCCACAATACTTTAACCGAAGCCACCTCTTTGGTCCTCAATTTATGGACCTGCCAATCTAATATGACAATTGGAGTTTCCTCGTAGGACAAATCCTCTGTGATATGAACATCCTCAATCGGGACAACCCGAGAAGGGTCTTTTACGCACTTCCGTAGCATCAATACATGGAAAATTGGATGAATAAATTCTATCCCCGAAGGCAATTCTAACTCATAAGCCACCCGTCCTACCCTCCGAAAGATCCAATATGGCTCAATAAATCTTGGACTAAGCTTGCATTTTTTTCCAAATTTCATAACACCCTTCATAGGCGAGACTTTTAAGAATACCCAGTCATCGACACAAAATTCTAAGTCCCTTCGTCGCACATTTGATTATGACTTCTGTCGGCTTTGAGCTGTTAGTAACCTCTCTTGAATGAGCTTAACCTGCTCCACTGTCTGCTGTACTAAGTTGGGTCCAATCAACCCTGTCTCACCTACCTCAAACCATCCGATGAGGGACCTACATTTTTGCCCATACAAAGCCTCATAAGGTGCCATCCCGATACTGGAATGATAACTATTATTGTATAAGTACTTAATAAGAGGTAAGTGGTCATCCCAACTTCCCTTGAAGTTTAGCGCGCATGCCCTTAGCATATCCTCGTGTATCAAAATTGTGCACTCAGCCTGACCATCTGTATGAGGGTGAAAGGCTGTACTAAGATTAACCTGTGTCCCCAGTCCTTTCTGGAAGGACTTCAAGAAGTTAGCGGTAAATTGTGCTCCTCTATCAGAGATAATAGATACTGGGACACCGTGTAGCCTAACAATCTCTCTAATGTAGAGCCCTGCAAAGTCTTCGGCCGTAAAAGTAGCCTTGACTGGTAAGAAGCAGGCCGATTTTGTTAGTCTATCAACAATTACCTAAATAGAGTCAAACTTGCGACGCGATCGAGGTAACCCTGTAATAAAATCCATTTTAATTGCTTCCCACTTCCACAAAGGAACGACTATCTCCTGAACTAGCCCAGCGGGCTTTTGGTGCTCAATCTTTACCTGTTGGCAGTTAGGACACTATGCCACAAACTCAGCAACGTCCTTCTTCATCCCGTGCCACCAATTGATCTCCTTAATATCATGGTACATCTTCGTCGAACCAGGGTGAATAGAATAATGGGAATGATGTGCCTCTTCCATAATCCGATGTCGAAGCCCTGCAACATTCGGAACACACAATCGATCGCTATATCTAAGGACTTTATCTCCTGCTATATCAAATGCTAAAGACTGTTGATCCTGAGCCTTGGCTCTAAGATAAGATCCTCTTGTTGCCATGATTTTACTTCTACAGCTAGAGATGATACGACTGTGTCCTGAATTGTTACCCCACTATCTTCTGCCTCTAACAATCTGATTCCCAAGCTAGCTAACTGATGAAGCTCTCACGCCAGCTCACGCTTCACAACACCTAAATATGATAAACTACCCATAGATCTTTGATTGAGGGAATCGGTTATTACATTTGCCTTTTTTGGATGATAGAAAATATCCATGTCGTAGTCTTTCAGTAACTCAAGCCATCGACGCTGTCGCAGATTTAACTCTTTCTGTCTAAAGATATATTGAAGGCTTTTATGATCAGTGAATATTTCAACATGAACGCCATACAAATAATGTCTCGAGATCTTTAACGCATACATAACTGCAACCAACTCTAAATCGTGGGTCGGATAGTTCTTCTCATGCTTTCTCAACTGCCTTGAAGCATATGCGATAACCTTACCATGTTGCATTAGAACACATCCCAACCCAACACCAGAAGCATCACAATACACTGCATAGTCTTCTGAACCCTTTGCAATGCTAGAATTGGTGTTGATGTTAACCTGTCCTTCAACTCCTGGAAACTATGCTCGCAAGCCTCAGTCCACTAGAACTTAGTTGCTTTTTGAGTCAGCTTCATTAATGAGGCTGAAAGTGAAGAAAACCCCTCTACAAACCTTCTGTAGTACCTAGCTAACCCTAAGAAACTACGAACCTCAGTCGGAGTCATGGGTTTGGGCCAAGTCTTTACGACCTCAATCTTTTGTGTATCAACCGCAATGCCTGTATATGATACAATATGGCCTAAGAAAGCTACAGTGTCCAACCAGAACTCCCACTTAGAAAACTTTGCATAAAGTTCTCGGTCTTGAAGAACCTGAAGGACTGCTCGCAGATGATTTGCATGCTCAACTTTTGAACGTGAATACACCAAAATATCATCAATAAATACAATCACAAACAAGTCTAGATACGGCCTGAATATACTATTCATCAAGTCCATGAACATTGTTGGGGAATTAGTTAATCCAAAAGACATTACCATGAACTCAAAGTGTCCATATTTGGTTATAAAAGTTGTCTTTGGAACGTCTTTCTCCCGAACTCGTATCTGGTGGTACCTTAATCTTAAATCAATCTTTGAGAAGCACTTAGCAACTTGTAAGTGATCAAACAAGTCATTGATCCTCGGAAGGGGATACTTATTCTTTATAGTCTCCTTATTCAGCTGTCGGTAATCGATACATATTCTTAGTGAGCCATCTTTCTTCCTTACGAATAACACTGGTGCACCCCATGGTGAAGCACTAGGCCTAATAAAGCCTTTATCCAGCAAGTCTTTCAGCTGACCCGTCAACTTCTTTAGCTCAACCGGAACCATTCTATAAAGAGGGATAGATATTTGTTGTGTACCTAGTAGCATATCGATAGCAAAATCAATTTCCCATTCTGGAGGGATACCAGGGAGCTCGTCTGGAAATACATCTAGAAACTCATTAACTACCAGAATAGATTGAAGAGTCGGTGGGTCTGCATCTATATCATGAACGTGAACAAGATGATAAATACAACCCTTAGTTAACACACAGAGTTTTTCTACAACTTCATAGGGCTGGTGTAGCATGCGCCCCTTGTAAATTTGATCAGTTATACTTCTATTCTCGGGTCCAAGACCCCTATATAAGCACTCTAGTATCCCCTTGTCCGTCATCCCATGAGATGGGCATGGTTGCAGCACCGCTTGAAACTTCAGCCACATTTCTTGAATTATTTCATCCCTACCTGTTTAAATGTCAGGAGGTTATCCCTGAGGTTCAATAGTTTCAGAAGGTGATGATCCGTGTGATATCCGTAGTGATTCTCCATCATTAGTTCTTGTTCTGATATTCAAACTAGCAAAACAAGCTAAAAAAAATAATTAAGTGAGTAAACTGCAACTAAGGAGAATGAAAAATTTACTAATCTAAAAATTCTCAAGTAACACCACTCCCCGGCAGCGGCGTCATTTTGATGTTTTATTATTGCGTAATCAACGACACAACTTCCAACACAAGTGTCTACAAATCGTGCAATAGTTTAGTAACCCAACCAAGGGTTGGGGTCGTGTTCCAAGGGAGTGGTTTTGAGAATTAATAGAAAAATAAAATCTAGTTCTAACTAGTCATAGCTAAAGACATTAACGATTAAAAATATTGTAAATTAAAGGGGGACACAAAAGTGTCAAATATCAATTTGGGGGTTTTGTCACAAGTATAGCAAAAACAACAAAAATAACAAGAAAATCAAGTATGGGGAATAGTTCTTGGGGTGTGACCGCGATACAAGTTGAGATAAATAGTTGGGTACGTGCTTTCGATAGGAAATTTGCAAGATAATATTGACTAGGGTATGCTTTAGATGGAAATAAGTTCCCTCTCGGGCAACTTACCCCATTTCAAATGCGTTCCTCTCGGACACCCATTTGCCGCATGAAGACCAGCCTATGCCTTACCCCACTCACTCTCTCGAGCTGAGTGTTAGGATATGGGACTAGGGCTCACCCTCTCGGGCTGAACCTCATGT
>JAJOOR010020953.1:0-10617 GCA_036250505.1 Solanum acaule | reverse complement strand
GTCTTAATTCCTTTAAAACTGATCACAATTCAATAAAGATCTTTCTTTTTGAAATAATTACTTTGTGTTGTCGAAGTTAAGAAGCTTAAATAATTGATCAGATTCATAATTTATCTCGTTTCCATTTTATCATATTTAAACTAACAATTCGAATTTGGTGAAAATGTGAACCAAGGGACCTATTCCCTCTTGAATTTCTTTTAATTCAATTGGGCTTCTAAACTTAGTAAATCAGCCAATATTTGGCCCATTTTCAATGACCTAGCCCACTCTTCTGCTAAAATACTCAGACCCCTTTTGTTCTTCTTCATTCCAACAAGATTCTCAACGCTCAAAATGTGAACAGAAAGCACGAGCTCCAAATTCCTAAATTTCCAAATTAATTCGCAGACCCAATTTACTCTTCTCTCCCTAGAATTCGTACATCCTTGTGTACAAGGCATGAGCTTTGGTACTATTTGAAGGTTCCAATGGAAATTGGAAATTTCAGCTTCTCCCACATCGAAAATCTTTTCAAATTTTGTGAGATTTTAGGCCTTATAAATAGGCCTTCTTCTCACTGTTCAAAGGGAGGATTTTTTTTTTGACCTGAGAGTACCCCTACAAAGTTGGGAATTCTTGGTTCAATAGTTCAATATTTTGTAGCTTTTGGGGTTGTTCGAGTTGAAAGAGGTGGTGGGATCGTCTCCGTCAAACTCGTCGTCCGGTTCGCTGCCCGGAAAGAGGTAATTATTTCTTCTTTTTAAGTATTTTTTCATTTCGCTGTGTGTTTAAATTACTGGATTAGATTAGTTTAGTTTTTTTTTTCTATTTGCCAGAAGTTCTGGTTTTGCTTTCTATTTTAGGGTCTTAGTATTTTTTTTAAAATAGTTAATTTTCTTTGTTTGGTGTAGATACTATTTAGCTAAATCGTTCAAGCTCATATCTTTTTTAATGCTCTCTGTTTATTACTAAGTTCATATTTGTTGAAAAGAGGATGGTTGATAGCTAGCATCACTTCACCCTCGTTTATAAAGAGTAGCTCTTATGTTAAGCTCTATTTGTTCTTATTTTGACCAACAACTTATTTATTCTGCTAGATTTTTTTTTTCTTTTCCCTTCTTATCATGTTCACTAAAAGAAAAGTACTAATTGAGTTTCATATGCTCCATATGGCTGGTTGTCTTAATCTTTGCTAAAGTTTGTTTGGAGTTTATTTAACACTCTCTGAAGTGTCTCTCTAGTATCGCTTATTGTTACTTCAAAAATGAATAAATTTAGCTAAACTTTGTTGAATATAGTTAGCAATGGGTTCCCTTGTTTAAATAATAGTTTGTGGAATTCTTAATTAATTAGCTGCTTTAGAGATGTTTCAGTAGGGTGATTTGTTGCATTTAATATTGGTTCTTTTATCCTTAATTTCTATTTAGTTATATTGATTCACTGTTTGGGTTAGCTGCTAGCTAGCTATTATAGTTAGCTTTAAAAATCCCCATGATAGTAGCGAATAGCCCATTTATGTTTACTATGTGTGGCCGCGTACGTTGGCTAAACGAATAGCTAGTTGCATTTTTGCTCATTTATTTCTCCCATGTTCATGGATCCTTATTGTTTGACCATAATAAATGAATTTGAATTATTGCTTTTAGGATTCATGTGTATTTGCTCTATTCAAACTCGCTAATCCTTATTTCCTTTGTTTTCTTGGCGTGAACTTTCTTGTTCGAGTCCATTTGGACTCTCCATCGGTTTGCATTCAACTCTCTTCGAGTCAACCTCATCAGAATCGTGAAAGGGAAGCTAATATTAATGGGTTAAATTCCAAATCAGTGGCAGCAGTTAAGTAGCGGTGTAATGGCAATTCCAAATGGCCGAAAATTGAATTTTGGGATTTTAAAATCCAACTCAATTGCAGCAGTAGCAGCAGCAGTCCCAAATGGACTAAAATTGGAATTTTTTGGACTTTAATTAGTCCAATTTGCAGCAGTAGCAGCAGCCCGCACAGGGCTAAAGATTTTGAGATTTAGGACTTAAAGGTCCAATTTGAGCATAAGCGACAAAAGTGGTCCGAGCATTAAGTCAAATGGCTTGATTTGGAGACATGCTTTATTTCCTTTATTTGTCTTATTATTTTTGTTTATTGATTGATTGTGAATTAACTCTTTATCTAATTTAGATGAATCCTTGGGAGTTTTTTTAAATAACTCTTCTATTTCGTTAGTTGTTTATTTCAAATATCTAAATTTTCAAAACCCATTTTAGTTAAGTCACTCTAAGCGTCAAGACTAACTTGAGAATTATCCATATTCTTTCATAGTTAGTATTTAGCTTTCAAGTCCACGCCTAAGTGATTGTGTTAATTATTCGACTCAAAAGCTTGATTCGGATAAATTGTTAAGTTAAAATTTTATTTTAGCACTTTAACATTCGAATTATTTCATTATTTGGGATGACACAAATGTACAAGTATCAAAAGATTTCTCATTTATCAAAAATAATAAAACAAGATTTTCAAGTAATTTACGTTTTCTTTTAAAAAATAGCCAAGCTTTTAAATCCGTCGGTCAACCGTGTGTTAGCGGATTCTCTAAAATGCCTAAACCCTTCCTTAGAGATTTATTTGAATCCTTACCCGACTCTGGTTTTATTTATTATGTTTTCTTTCAAATATTCCTTTTTTTAAAATGGTTTTCTTAATTTTTCCTAAAAAACTAAGTGGCGACTTCCAAATTGTAATTATTCTAAAAACTTAGCAAAATTGCCAAAAGTTGCGAAATTGGTTTCGAAACGCTAGTTTTTGAAATCGGAGCGTAACAGAATGACGACTCTGCTGGGGATTCACCTAGGTTCTAACCAAAAGGATTTTATTGTTTGGCTAACTATTATTGTATTAATTGTTAGTTTATGCAATTATGTGTTTAAATTTTGAATATTAATTGTCATATTGCATTCATGGCACTTTCTGATATTTGTATAGTATATTAAAGAACGGTTTCTGCATAATCGCAGCCGGACTTTTTATACTCAACCCTTTTTTGGAATGATCGGCAATTTATTGGTACGTCATGCGTCCAATGGTTATTGTGAGTTTCAGCCTAAGTTGTCCACTTGGGTTCCCGATCTTTCAAAAGCCACTCTTAGTCAACTAGTGTAGAGCGAAACCAAAACCCTCTTTTAGGTGCATTGACCTAAGATGACTCAATACCCAAGGTGTATTGGGCCCATTAGAAGATTACCTTGTGTCTAATTGACTCACGGTCAATATAAGACGATCATTCAACTATTTGTTAAATTTGAAGGATATGTATGTCGATTTGTGCGTACCATTATCCCTTGGGGTTGGGTTTTTATTTTTTTTAGGTAGTTTCTTTATTTAAGTCAAAGGAATATCCTCCTCATCCGGAAGAAATTCAAAAGCATCAAGAAGTTCGGGAATGAAGATTACATATGGAAGCTTAGTTTAGTTTACCATTGTACCCCTGCGTAGGACTGATATTTATTTCCCTCTCCTCTAATATGTATCCCCATTTGTTTTATTCATAAGGTTTGTATAAATATTTTTGGGGTAATGGAATGTTTCACAAACGATATACACATCCTTCAAACGTTAGGTCTACCTTTGGCTCAAAAGGTCACATGTATGTTAGGAGGCGTTATATATTGTTTGTGTGTTAAATGTTATAAATTTTATTTCACTTGTGCTTGTTTGACCTATGTGATTACATACATATGTTTTGCTTTAAACATAATTGGTCCATTATTCCATTCCAATGTCTTAGAACGTCTTTTAACATATATACTCAATTTTCAAGCCTTCCAAAATACTCTTTGGCTCTTTATCAAAATACGTTCAAAATCACTCAAGTTCTAGGTTCAATAGAGCTTTAAAAATTATTAGGTCATCATTCAAATTTACGTTGACCTCGTTGTTTTTGAGAATTATTTTCCACATCCACCTAGCTGGCGTTACTAAATATTTCGTCAGTTTCGAGCCAATTTTAAGACGTCTTTGTTTCTCGAAAGAGCTTTTCAATTGAACCTCTCAAAAGGTACATTTGAATCTTTACAAAAATCATATAGTTTGCTTTGTTCAAATTCCTTTATTTCGCTAAAATTTTAGTTCACAAAATGATCAAAAAATTTCCCATTTTGTCACCCTTTTAGAGTCTTTTGTTCTTCGGATTTTGGACAAATTTGTTTTAAGCAAAACAAATGTTATTTGTTTTATATGTTACTTTGGTTGATTATTATGACTAATGGACTAACTCTCTTATTTTTTGAGTTATTTTTAGAAGGAGAGACTAATTTGTGTTGGTAATCAAACTTGCTCACTTCATCAAAGTACTCGCTGGCAGAGCATTCATATTTTACACGGTCTAAGGTCAAGAAAATTGCTTCAGACTCATCATTTCTTACTTGGACTACTAAGAGGACTCGTTCGAAAATGGATTCCACTATCAACACAGCTACTTCATCTGAAATGATCCCTACTTCATCTATCGCGGCCAATCCTAGTGCCTCTGTAACAACAGAATCACCCATGGAAGTCATTGCTCGTCTAGAGCGACAAATTGGTGAACTAAATCTCCTGGTAGCTCAATACCAAGCTACTTCTCAGAACCTACCACCTGATGCTCGCCAAAAAGGGCCCATGCCACATTTATTTCCAACTTCAAGTGAGCTCAATCAAGGAGATCATTTTACCACCTTTCAACAAACTCAAAGTGTTTCGCTTACTCATTCGACTCAGGATACTCCTCTTGTATACACATTTGCTCCCCCAAAAGCTCCAACGGTAACATATCATGCTCCGCCAGTGTACACTTATGTCACTGCTCCACATGTTACCAAGGCTCAAGAGTTTCACCGCCAAGATGTTAATCACTATGTTGAAATTGAAAATGATGCAAAATCAATTGATGCTGAAATGATGAATAAGAAGATGAAAAGCTTAAAGGATGCTATGAGAGGTCTTCGTGGGTTCGATAGTAGCCAGAGTGTGAGATATGAAGAGTTGTGCACATTCCCCGAAGTTGAGCTTCCACTTGGTTACAAGATTCCGAAGTTTGAGAAGTTCAGTGGATCAGAAAATCCTTTCTTTCACTTGAAAATTTACTGTGAAAAGTTGATTGGCGTTGGAAACAATAAAGGGATAAGAATCAAGCTTTTCAATCAAAGTCTGACTGGAAAAGCCTTGGAGTGATACTCAAAGCAAGATGTGACTAAATGGCGTACTTGGGATGATCTAGCGAATGCTTTTGTGGATCACTACAAGTTTCATGTTGAAATCGCTCCTGACAGGATCTCTATTACCAAGTTAAAACCAAAGTCGACTGAATGCTTTCGAGAATATGCCATTCGTTGGAGAAAAGAAGCTGCTAGGGTGCACCCACCCATGGAGGAATCAGAAATGATCACCTACTTCATTCAAGCTCAAGACTCAGAATATTATGAGCGAATGGTGACAATGGGTGGAAAGACATTTGCTGAAGTTATTAAGGCTGAAGAAATGATTGAAGACGGTCTCAAGACTGGCCGAATAACGAGTTACACCTCATCTCAATTTGCTAACAGGGCCTATCAACTGGTTCCTTTAGAAAGAAAAAAGAGAAAGAGGTTATGATGTTAACAACCCGAGGAGCTACCTCATATAACCGTCAACCACCTCCAGGCTATTTTGGTTCACAATACTATGTTTGCAACAATCAAGCAACTTATCGTCCTCCACAACCAATGCAAAATCATCGAAACAATGCACCTCGTCCCGATTTTGAGAAAAAACCTCCTCGAGTCTTCACTCCATTGTGTGAGACACGGACTCAACTTTTCGAGAGATTGAAAGAGGCAGGAATACTTCATCCAGTGGAAGCCAAGACTGTGAATACTTCAGCCGAGTGGTATGACCTAAACAAACGGTGTGCTTATCATTCAGGAGTTGTTGGGCATGATACTGAGAAGTGTATCACTCTGAAGCACAAAATTCAAGATCTGATCGACAACGAGGTGGTAAAACTTGCTCAAGCCCCACCGAATGTGAACACCAATCCACTGCCTAAGCACAAAGAGTAGTTGTTGGCATAATCAGTTGCAAAGAAGAAGCAAGCTTCTTGGAAGTCGCACTTTTGGCATCTTTTAGTCTTGCATTTGGAGTTTGTTGTTTCATTTCCCTGTAATCGCATTTTTATCGTTTTGTTTTCTTTGTAATCGTTTGTTGGGATTTTATTTGTAAGCATCTTTCATCTGTAATGAACTACGTCTGACCTGAATTCTCAAGAATGAGATACGTAGGCGGCCTATGTCGGCTTCGGTCACCCCTTTATCCCTTTTTAATGTTTTCTTGTAATGAACTACGTCTGACCTGAATTCTCAAGAATGAGATACGTAGGCGGCCTATGTCGGCTTCGGTCATTTCCTTAGTTAAATTTTTCTATTCCTGTTTATCCTCGAGTGTTTGAACTACGTTTGACCTGATTCCTGCTCAACGGGATACGTAGGCGCCACACAGGCTCGGTCATATTCCCCGTAAATTTTTCATTTTCCTTTATAATGGAAACTGGGGTAGAATTTTGAGAGGATCTCAAAATTCGTTAGAAGTGGACCTTTCCAACAAGTTTGAATCAAGGATTACTTCAAAGTTGCAACTGGGGCAGAATTTTTGAGAGAATCTCAAAAATTCAACTAAAAAACTACAGAAAGTTCAAATGTTATATTATGTTTTAAACCGGGGAAGAATTTTTGAGGAGGTCCTTAAAAATTCCATCAAGCGACATTTCAAAACCTGACAAGCTTGTAATCCAAAAGGCAGAGAAGCATCAGGATAGCAAGGCAAAGCCAACATGAATCAGTCTCTCAAAACTAAGAATTTTTCTTTGGATGCAGGAACTACAAAGTTACAAGACATCATTGGACCCACAATGGCCTCGTCATAGCTCAAATGATTTCTACTCTTACTCATATTCTAAAAATTTTCCTTTCACTTTATTGTGACTTACACATTCTCAATTTTACAGGTGAAATAGTTTGGCATAATGGCGAAAACCATGAGATGCTATTCAAACCACTATGAGACGAACAACTTCATTTGAAAACTTATCTTTTACTTTGATAATTTTATTTTGTTACTAATTACATCTGAACTTTGCAGGTGTCGTTAGAATTAGAGTCAAAATTTCAAAAGGTCTTTTCAATCTTGGAAGGATCAGTCCAAACGTTCACTAGAAGAGGGACATGAACCAATACTTTTCAAAGATGTTATTATGAAGGATTCCCGACACCAAGGATCCAATCCAACGAGCAGACTCTTATCCTCTATTTTATGTTGAAGAACTTTGCCCTTCATTGTTTCAAATCTCTTACCTTCTTATGGCAAATCTTTCGTTCTCTTTAAATTCTTTAAGTTTCAGGTTCGAACTACGTCAGACCTGATTTCTTGTTCCAGTAAGATACGTAGGCAATCCTATATAAGGATTCGGTCTTCTAACTGTTTCAAACTACAGACCTCAGAGGAAATGGGGCATGTTTTTGAATCAGTCATCCTTCATTTTTTGCAAATTATTTCAGTTAAGTACCTTTGGACTGGAAACAGGGGCAATTTCTGAAATAATTCAAAGTTCTCAAAATCTCCGTTCAACTTCAAGTTTCAAAGATATCCTTTATCAAACCAGTCTTTTCTTTACAAGAGATTCCAAGAGTCTTTTACAAATGTTTTAACTTTGTTTTAAGATTTGAGTTTTGAGTTGAGTAAAGAGTAAAGTTTGAAGTTCATTTCTTCAATAGAGTATATCGAGACAATGTATTCCCAAAGAGTAAAATGTTTTCACATTTAAAGAAGAAAGGAACCTTTGATTTCCAAAAGAGCCTTTGAGCTAGGTTTTCAGTAAAGAGCCTTTGAGCTAGTTTTTCAGTAAAGAGCTTTTGAGCTAGTTTTTCAGTAAAGAGCTTTTGAGCTAGTTTTTCAGTTAAAGAGTAAATGCTTTCACAATTAAGCAAGAGAGGAAACTTTAATTTCCAAGAAGAGCCTTTGAGCTAAGTTTTTGGGCAATTATCTCAAATCACAGAAATAAGTATGTTTTTTTAAAACATAGAGCTAGTATCAAATTTTGGGAGTAGTATTGAGCACCGATATGGGGGAGAGTTCAGACAACTCACAGCCCCCATAAACCATGTAGCCACCATGGGTAGAAAAGGGTCATACTTCTTAGATGATTCCTTAGTGTTTTTTAGCTAAGACTAGTGGATCCACTTAGTAGTTCAGGTTCTATACCCCCGGCAAGGTATAGGACGGCCCTGGCAGCGTGAGGCAAAACACTGTATCATCTCGATAGCTCTTAAGTGATGGTTGTCGGTTAGAGAAACTCCCACAACAGTATTTTATATTTTTATATAAATCAGAAATATTTGTATTTTCATATACAAATAGAGTTCATATTGTATCTTTGCATACATACAGAGTTATTATTGTATTTCTAAATACACAGAGTTGAAAACCATGTTTTAAAGCTTTTCTTTATACTACATTTATTTACACTGCTTTATATTGAAATCAGTTTAGTTTAGTTGACCCAGGTAAGTTCTTTAGTTCCTTTCAAGCTTATGTCTTGTTTTAGAATTCCCCTCGCATACTCGTACATTTAATGTACTGATGCCATTTGGCCTGCATCTTTTTATGATGCAGACACATGTAACCAGGATCAGCATCCAACACATCATTGATTCTAGTGAGCTCCAGAGTTTGTTGGTGAGCCTCCTTGCTTCCGGAGGATCCCTTTTATTGCTTTCAGTATTTTAGTTCATTAGGATGTCGTGGGTCTTGTCCCGACATCCATCTCAGTTTTAGAGGCTTCATAGATAGACAGCCAGTTAGTTCATTTGTCTTTACCTTGTTATTGGCTTATGTTCAGATTTGAGTTGCCACTTTGGCTAAGTTAAATTTTTATTTCTAAAACATTATAAGTTTAGTTTGAGACAGTTGAGTCATCTTGCATTTGAGTTCTTTTCTTAATGCTTAAAGTCTTCCGCTGAGTAAGTAAGCCAGGTCAAGGGTTCGCTTGGGGCCAGCAATGGTTCTCGAGTGCCAGTCCCGCCCAGGGTGTAGGTTCGAGGCGTGACAGAAAGATGTCACAAAAATATCCATGAGATAACGGACACGAAAAACTGTGAAAAAATAGCCCATTTTTTGTTGAGTGCCTCATAAATGATAAAGAAAATGACATGGATCATGGTAAGGCTACAAGAATTAATCTCAAGTCCTTACAGATGGTTCTATAAATGTTTTTGAAAAAAAGAGTTTGCAAGACATATCACCAAAAAATTCATGGACCAACATACGAAAAACTAAGAAAATCGCATAATTTATGTTTAGTGGCCCCTAATTGCTAAAGAAATTAGCGTAGATCTTGCTGAGGATAACGATGTTGTTCTCAGGTCCTTATAGATGGCTCTATAATGATTTTGAAAAAATAGTGTCAGTAAGCCATATCACCAAAAAATCTATGGGCTAACACATTTAAAAACTTTAAGATTAAGTTAATGATTGTCCAAGTGAAGAAAGTTGCAAATTTTACTAAATATAGACTAACATTAACTTAATTATTGCGGTTTATAAAAAGGGCTAAACAAGTATAGGTGGTGGACATAACTAAGGCCGCTTTGATGTTACATTCCTTCTTGGGCCTAAATCACGTCATGTATAAATGTAGGCCGGCGATAGTGTAAACCGTGTTGAAGACCTCCTATTATGGAAGGCCCATTAGGTCAAGGTTTTGTGCCTATAAGTAAAGGGCTATCTAGGTCGCCTCTCATCTCCTTAACCTTATGGAGACCGTCGCATTCGACTCCTAGTTGTAGGAGAAGCAATGAGAGGAAGACCTAGTTGAATGTTCCACATGTCTGAAACACGCTTCCGCATTGATAAACATGATGACTTAACAGGTATGCATCTTAATCTAGCTTTCTTATGATGTTTATTTACAAAACATAGTAGATCTGGGAAAATTAAAAGCAGCGCTTCCAATGATTGGGTTTGGCTCGTCAAAATTCAACCTTAAATAGGCCAACTTAGTGTGTCCTTCAACTAAGATATTCTCCATCATCATTCCTCCTTATATCTCATCTACTGAAGGCAACTTCTTAAGATCGTATGTTTCTCCTTCAAGCCAATTTGAAAGATTAAACACGAATGACAAACTTGGCTGAAATTCCAAAATGATTTTGTCTCAAACATACTTCTTTTCGAGTAAGTGATATCTCAAAAGAACTGAAACAAGAGGGGAGTCGAAATTAGGGATGGTAATGGGGCTAGGTTTGGGTGGGGGCGGGGCGGGTTTCAACTTATGTGGGGTGGGGCTGGTTTCGACTTATGCAGGGCTGGACGGGTTTGGGTTTATGCGTGGATGGGATGGGGTGGGTTGAAACTTTTTGTAAAGAATTTAAAGCGGGTGCTGGGCGGGAAACTTGGCTGAACTTCCAAAATGTTTTTTTCTCAAACATACTTCTTTCCGAGTAAGTGATATCTCAAAAGAACTAAAACAAGAGGGGAGTCAGAATTAGGGAGGGTAATGGGGCTAGGTTGGGTGGGGGGCGGGGCGGGTTTCAACTTATGCGGGGTGGGGCGGGTTTTGACTTATGCGGGGCGGGGCG
>JAJOOR010020950.1:0-14027 GCA_036250505.1 Solanum acaule | reverse complement strand
CCCCCCCCCCCCCCCCAACCACAAAAAAAAATGAACAATTCTTTCAACATTTTCAGGCCATCACTATACAAACGATATACCCAGGAAATCTTTTTTATTTTCCATTTCAAACACATCCGAGAATCAGAAATCCGAAATTTCATCCGTTAAATGAAACACATCTTTCAGAAAAATTACTAAAAAAACGCTTAATCCCCCACGCTAATCATCATCCTAAAAAGAATTCAGTCTTTGCCATGAATTAGAAAAAAAAAAGAAGCAGAATCACATAAACATTAGCTACGGGAAAAAATAAACAAATAGTTATACCATGTGAGCCTGATGAATGCTGTGCATACGTAATACCTTTTGCATCGGAGGGTGAGAACTCCACGGCGGCACGCCGAACAAAAAAAAAGGTCCGAAAAGGTTTTTATAAAAAAAAAAAAAAAGAGGCCGAATTAAACCGAATGTTCTTTAGGTTAATTTTTTTACCCAAAAAATAGTAACTTGCAAATGTAAGTCATTTATATTACAAACTAATATTAATGTTACTTTTATTTTACAAAATTTGGCGTGTTTTCGTCTTTCTTTCTGCTTGTTCTTCTTCTTCTTCTTTTTTGAGTAAAAAAATATGAATCGTTTCGAGCGAATTATATATGTAAAAATTTAAAATATTAAGATGATTTCGTATTTAAAATTTGACATTGTTTAGAGGTAATTTTAAGTTGATGGAGATTGAATAATTAATATATACTTAATTAAGTTATATCAATTTCTTGACTGTTTTTTTATGTATATTATGTGTATAGCTCATATACAGATAAAATATATTGTATAGTCAGTGTATTCTTTCAATAACTTTTGACAAGCTATAGTATGTAGTCCATATATAGTTCCTATAACTTGGGAAGCTATAGTATGTAGTCCATATATAGTCCATATTGCTATGTATGTTAAAAGTCAAACTATCGTTATATAAGAGTTATTTAGGTGGTTAAATTTTATTTTATTTATATATATATATATATAGATCAACCTAGTCAAATCACAAAGCAGTATTTTTTTCGGGTTTGCCTTGACTGTTTGACTGTATACGCTAGATGACATATTACAATTAATTATTTACTTTTTGTATAATCTGCTTATACTTTATAAAGTTTGACTTTACATACATTTATTTTTCTCTTTTTATCCTTTTATATATATATACTTCATGTGGGGATTATTTTACCACGTGGGACAAGACACAGATGGATGTGCTAAAGGGGTAGCAACAAAGTGATTGAAATGGAGATAGATATGATAGCTGGAGAAAATGTGTGAACGCTGGACATTGTGGTTTCGACAACTACTTCTAGAAATGGCTTTGATTTAGATATTTAACAGAAATTGTTATTGTTGCTACCTATTCATACCTTTCTAGCTTTATGTTTTTGCATTTCCATTGTTGATCTCGGTAGTACTTGACGTATTTGTATTGTTCCTTTTTAGTTTTGCTCATGACAATCTATTACCAGTTCTTGGGAGATTATTTTGCTGTCACATTGTTTTCGACTTTATCTTTATTAATAATGCGACTGTTGGATTTGTATGTTTTAGCTTCCTAGTATAAATTGGGTTGATATACGTCTTGATTCAACTACCTTGGATAGCCGAGTGCCATCACATTTTAAAAAATTGGATATACATTTTTATTCAACTAACTTAGGATAGTCGTATGCATCATAATTTAAACATGTTTTTTGTTCATTGATAATCTTTCTAACTGAAAGTGGTCATTATATATGCTTTCTTCTTAGTATGGTATTGTTGATTTACATACAACACACTCATACGCACGGCATGAGGAGTTGCTTGAATGGTAAGCATTTTTCATCTCCAACTTTAAAGTTGTGAATTCAAAAAACATTATAATGAAAATGATTTCGTGGGTGTTTTCACCAATTACCTTCTGCCGAGCTTAGTGTTCTAAGAGCATGAAAAATAAAACACATAATTTTTTAACTGAAAAATCCACAAGGATTTAAAGGTGTAAAAACGACGACTTGAACCCCTCAATGGGAACTAAAATTTACACAAAGTGAGTTCAGTAAATTAAAAAAAAATCATTTAATACAGGATTGGACTCAAAAAACTATCTTTAGACATCAAAATAGATGGGAAGGAAAAACAAATTCCAACAATAATAGTAATAGCATCACATGCATATATAGGCATATGCCCATTTCTGCTCATACAATTTTAACATAAGTCCCAACAACTAACCTTATAGTACACAAACAGTGGAACTTCATTTCTCTTATTTAGCTCAAAATAATGCAAGTGAAGAAATAATAATAGTAATGGTCATAAAGTAAAACAGTTTGCCCTGTTGCAGTGAAATCCCACCATGGCTTATATCTGTGTTCATGCCAGCACCCGACGGGCCTAAACCATTGTTGACGCCTCCTAATACACCCGGATTTGTCACGTAAGGAGATCCGCCAGTGTTGGTTGTAGTGGTGGATGGTGTTTTCGTGGTGGAGCCCGTAGTGGTCGGAATGGTGCCACTAAATAAAGAAGTAACTTGTCAAGAGGTAAATAGAAGAAAAAGGTACACTAAATGAAATGTTTAGTCTAGATTTTAAATCAGAGTAAGCCAGCAAATTGTACTTTAGTTCAATCAATTGTTAGGGTTTTGTCCTGATTTTCTTACCATAATTTAAGATTTATTTTTCCTTAAAGAAAAAACAAAACATTATCATAAATGTTTTTACTTTTCTTGAAAGGAAAATATAATATTATTTTATATTTGGTTTATTCTCTCCTTTTAGGACTCCTTTTCTAGTAGGAAAGGTTTTAGGACTCTATAAATATAGATTTGTTTCTTCTAACACAATAACAATAGAATCCACAATGTAGACGCTTAAGAGTCTTGTTTATGGAGAAATTTATTCTCTCTAAAGTTTCAATGTTTTTCTTTATATTAGTTTTGATATAATAATATTTTGATTTTTAGTATAAGTTTTTTTTTGTTAGCTGATTTATCAACTATATGATTTGCAAATTGTAATCTTCCGCATGACGCCCTAATCACCCTTCATAACCCAACATCAATCACTATAACATTATGCAACACAAGAAATGGCAGAGCTAGCCATCGAGATAAGGTCTTGGTCGAACCAAGTAACTTTAGTCCAAACTTTGTACACCTCAAACATTTTTTCAAAATTTCAATCGAAACTATCTAATGGAAACACTTCACTATGTGTTCAGATGCTCAATTGAAACAAATCTTATTTCGAGTGTCTGAATGAAATTTACTAGAAAGTTCAGGGTTATCGATGTATTAAGCCAAAAAATAAGAAGAACAACGCCCTTATCGAATAGAAGGCCTTTACAGTTTTCAATCACTCATTTGGTAAATACTACTTTGCCAGCAAACATCAATTTGTTACTCTTCAATGAGGACAAAGACAACACACTATCTAGTGGCCAGAGTGTCTGATCATGACATTTATAACCCCACCCCACCAACTTTTGACCACTTGAATTTTTCAGGTACTACAAGTGTTATTTACCTCTCAGGGGTACTAAAAATATCTCCAGGATTAGTTTCTTTCAGTCATCACACCAAACGTATCCAGTATATTAACTGTGTAGACGTTTGATCAAGAAAAATATTCATTTTATTCAAAATCAGTGTTTAGTTATAAACTTTCAAAATCTGACTTTTTTTCTCTCTTTTGTTAAAAAAATAACTAAACATAGCTTCATAAATTTCAAATAAAGTAAAAATATATTTCGAATTTATGACCAAATGCCTACTTAGTATTCCATAATATTTGAATTTTTTACCGACGTATGCAAAAGGATGTGAATATTTGGGTGTTCAATAATTGCAGCACTGTGAAAAAGCTAGCAAAAGAGTGAAAAAGAAAAGAAAGCCCCAATAAATTGTAGAAGCAATAATTTTGTCACAGTCTAAAGAGTGATGATGCGAATGCAATACACTTTTCAAGATTAAAGACAAAAAGAGCTAATATAGATTAGATCAAAAGTGAAAAAGAAAACAAATTAGAGGGTGATTGGACATAATTTGGCTTATATGTAAACAATTCGAAAATATGTACTATAGTAATTTGAAAGATGAAAACATGCTTTATTATGTTGCACTTTATCGAGAACCACAAAAGATAAAAATAGGAGAAAAAGAAAACAGAGTCCAGGAAAATTAAGGAATGAGAATTTAGACGTCATCAAGATGCTTCTATTCTATCCCATAGCGGAATAAAAAATTCATACGAGATAATTCAAAATATGCTATAGTGTCACACATAAGATTTGAACGTATGACCTAAAACAATTTTTGAATTCTTAACGTAAAGTAATTTTAAAGAAGAACCTTTGCTATTATACAAAAAAAAGAAAGTAAGTCAAGGAAATTCAATAGTTTATATATTAAAATTTTTTATCATATGCAGCACGATTTCAACTTGAACCCCTCTACTGGGGTGGTAAGGCATTAACTGTGCATTAAATAAGTGCTACTAATATGTAAAATAGCGTAGCTGTTTTAAGATCCGTAAAATTTCAACATTCAAAAGAGTTTTACATGGAGAGAGTTTTCGCTAGGATATTTTAACATGTTGTAGCACATTATATAGCGGGCAGAACTACCTTAGTCTACGGGGAGTCGATTAACACCCTTTTCACAAAATATTATACTATGTAGATAAGTTAATATTCTTTTTTTTAATGTATTTACTATTTATTGAATTTTCTTGAGTTCTTCATATATATGAACTTTTTTCTATTTTGAATTCCATCAGTAAAAAAATCCTTGTTCCACCACTACATAACATATGCCTTATTTTTAAGATAATAATTACCCCTTTATGTGGACAATACATAAAAGTGACATATAAGAAAATTTAAGTAGTTCAATTGATTTGACTACATAAAGTTTCACCTTATTAGTGAATGTTGGATTACCTATCTCGTAATTCTCTCCCATTTCACATTTCCAACCCCTACCCCTACCCCCACTTTAAAGGAGGAAAATGAGTATAAAAGAATAACAGGCAACCAGTAACAATATTAGACAAAACAGAAGGATTGGCCAAAGTTACAGAGCAGTTGTAAAATGAAAATGGTAAATGTTCATTTTTTTTTTAAAAAAAAAGCCTTACCTTGCAGTAGCAGGATAAACACAGCCAGCTGTGCCTGTATAGAGTAAGATCCAAAAAGAAGATGAGAAACATTTATCACCAAAAATCATACTCCATCAGATTCATTTTATGTGTTTTTTTTTTAGTCTATTACAAAAAAAAAATGCCACAGAAACAATAATTTTAAAGATACTACGGAAATATCAAAAAATTATTTTAGATCACTAGTTTTAATTTTTTTTTCTTAATTATCATGTCAGATAAAAATTATGTCACATAAAATGGGACGAAGGGACTATTACTCCGTACTACTCCTGTGTACTGGAGGTCCTACAGGGTGTATGAAACAATGTAACTTCACTGATTATTATTTTTTTCTTAAAGAGGGATTGGCTTGTTGCTTACTGGGGTCGGTTGCAGTAACAGTGGCGGTGCCAGAAAAATCACATGATCCGGCAGCTTGGCCCTTCCTCTGGAAATAGCTGTTGACAGCAAAATTGCAGTGAGCTCTTACGGTGTTCGGGTTAAAGCAAGGTCCGTTTGTATGGACCGGGGTGCAATCCGCCCCGGCTCCACAAGCATAGTCCAGTGTCTTTTGTAACACTGCATCACTCAATCCTTTGCAAGCGCACCATGCAGCATCTACCATTCCAAAGAGAAATACGAACAAAGAGTAAGTGTAGTGAGCATCGATGAAATTAGACCTCAATTAATGTAGTTTAATTTATGCACGAGCCAGCGAAATTGTGTTTGACCATAAATATAAACTGAAATTGTTTTTAAATTCTTATTAGTTATCAGTGATTTGGAGAGGGAAAATAACTTTTCAGTGTTGTTCAAATTTCAGAATTCAACTTCAAATTAAATTCTAAAATTCTATGGCCAAACACGATTTCCAGAATTCAACTCCAAAAAAAAGTAAGGTCATATTTTTTTTAAATGAAAAGGTAAGAAAAATGAAGTTGCAGCTCAAAAACGGAAACAATTTTGCAAATGTAGAAAGAATAAAAAGGCGGATATGACAATAACAGTCTAGAGACGGATCTAGGATTCAAATTTTATGAGTTTTCACCACAATTTCAAGTGAATATATAAAATATTAATCGCGTTCACAGTCTAATATAAATAAATATTCAGGGAATTTCTTAACAGGTCTGAGCAAAAGCTATTCGGTTAACGTGAACTCGTAACTTTGATATTATGGATCCGCCCCTGATTATAACACCAGATGCAGCTTTCAGCAGGAGAAGCACAAATTAACTTTGAAGGCTGAAAAAAAAACTTACTTGAGTGGCCGGCCATGGCCAAAATGAGGAGTGCAAACACAAAAGCAGACATGATAAGATGAGGATAACAGAGGCTGGGGGTGAAGAATGGTGCAGAGGGAGAGAAGATAAAAACACAGAAATGTACGTATGTTGTGTGAGTGTGAAAGAGTAAGTACTGAGGAGTGCTCTCTGTGTTGGGTAAAGTGACAGGATTTTCACACACAAAAATACAACAAAGATGATACAGTGATAATAATGACTAATAAGGATTTAGATGGTGTGGCCCCTCTTGGTGGCATTACCTTTTTTCAAAAATAAAAAAGTTGGGGTCTAGTGCATTAGCCCACCCCTACTCCCAAACCACCTCTTTTTCGATGTTAGGTTGTAGCAACTTGTAAGAAATAATGATATTTGTAAACTATACATTGTTTTAGATGCATGTAAAATGAAGGGATAAGGATTTGAAAAATACCCCAACTTTGATTGAATTTGCTATTGAGATACACATAAACTTTCATGTTGCGTTGGAAAGAGGACTCGAAGGGCTTTAATTTTCTATCTTGTAGCTCACCTAACTCATCTTGTACTAGGAGTTGTGGTCGTTTGAAGTTGACTCAAAACTTAAAAAAACTTAAGAATGACTTGAATGCTTTTCTCTTTAGTTCTTCTTGAAACTCAAGGTGCTACATCTAGTGACCTTAATACTCAAGAAATTTTAAATTCCTTGCAAAAATCTCACTCACTACGAAGAACGATTCGAGTCTTAGTTCAAAAAAATTCTGGGGTGTTACAAAGGTACTGAATTCGGCCAAACTCTTTTAACTCCTATTCTAGTTTGTTGTTGATGAAACCTTTTGTACATACAAATAGCCCTTAATTCTCTTTTAGCAAACATAAAGACAACACTCAATTTGCATGAGCAAACACAACGACAATTACTAAATTCACCAGTGTTCAATGCAAAAAAAAGACTTAATTGACTACAACAATAAAAAGAAGCACACAACAACATAATCTAACTGATGAACGATGATCTTTCAATACAAACTATTACTACTAAATTAGAAGCTTATACAAAATAGACTTAATTATACATTTAGCCACGGGACACGTGTCATCTGCTTATTCGGCTGTACACCCACTGTATACTTGGGCTTCTAACCGTGGGATCGTGTGGACCACTAATGGATCAGCCCGTTGTAAAGTCAGCCCAAATGCTTCCTCCATATTTAACTTCTCTGGCAATTGTCCAGTGGGCAAAGCCCAGTTAAATGAATGGATCAAAGTTGCAGTCATCAGTTGGACCATGCGTATACCCAAACTCATTCCGGGGCATATTCTTCGACCAGCACCAAATGGAATTACTTCAAAGTCATTTCCTTTCACATCAACTTTGGGCTTTTCACCTCCGGGCAAGAATCTTTCGGGCCTAAACTCCAATGGATCAGCCCATTCATTTGGATCACGAGCAATGGCCCAAACGTTGACGAGAAGTGTTGATCCTTTTGGAATGAAGTAGCCATTGATCTCACAGCTCTCGGATGCAATTCTAGGGAGGGAGAGGGGTGTTGATGGATGAAGCCTAAAGGTTTCCTTGACTATGGCTTCCAAATAAGTCAATTGGGCCAGGTCAGATTCCACAACGAGCCGGTCCTTTCCAACTACTTTGTCGATCTCCTGTTGGGCCTGGGCCAGTATTTTCGGGTTACGAATAAGCTCTGCAATGGCCCATTCCACTGTGCTAGAGGATGTGTCTGTCCCAGCTATAAACAAGTTCTGCAGTAATTCACCAAAATATGAACTGAGTGATATTTGGCGTTGAAATTGTCTTTTGTACGTTAATTCACTTTTAAATAAAGTTAAAAGTTTTGTGAGTGAATTTTTTTTGAAATACTCATATAAAAACTAACAACAACCTAGTGTAGTCCTGGATTCTAGAAAGGATAGAAACCGACCTTACCTCTACACCGGAAAGGTAGATAGCCTGTTTTCTTTTACAGGCACTCGATTCAAGAAAAACAGTCAAAAGAAAGTAAAGGAAGTACAAGAAACAAAAGCTATTAACAGAATATAAACTACAACAAAAAAAAATTGATAATCGAGATATAAAGAATCAACCAATAAAACAGGGAAATCAAAGGACAAAATACTACAAGAGCAATACTACAATTACTAACATGAACAGATAGCAAGACAAATGTCCAATCGGGTACGGGAGGGGCATTTAGGTCCAGATGGACTCAAATAAATCACGGGAACAAGTATTTATGGAGATCACCATCACAAGTACTAAATCACTCAAATATAAAAGCAGGCAGCAACTAAGGCATCGAGGCCCTGTTGGACCATTTAATTGCCTTAAAGTCATTCTAACATTATAGCTGTCTTCGTCAGTATTTCCAACAGAGACTTAGGATAGTTGTGGTTTCAGCACCATTCATCTCAACAACCCTTTATAACAACAATGCATTTTTGATATGGACGTGGCAGGTTAGTATTAGGTGGATGAAATCTTAGCGGGTTAAAACTTGCTCCGCGTAAAAGTTAGTTGGGATGACCAATTTTTGGACCGTTTGTTAATATGTAGCCAACATTTGAAATGTAACTGGATAACAATAGCATTTTAAGGCGAAACTAGTGTTTGCACAAAACTGCTAATGGCTACACAAAATAACTCCAACACTTGTATATATTTAAGGCTTTGAAAAGGTGAAAAATCATGAAATTTGAATTGACAAATCTTTAAACTTCAAGAATTTGTAAGTTTGTAATATTAGAGTGAATTTGTACAAGAACAAGTGATCAAACCCAGGCTATATCCTGAAATTCGAACTCATACCATTAAAATTGGAGGACAAATTAAAATTAACTTTTTAAACATTGTTTCAAGCCAAACATTATCATATAAATTAGGACATTAACATACTTCCATTTTTAGTCTGTCAAAAGAAAAATGGCATAGTTTCATATTTATTACCTCTATTCCTTTTTACTTGTTAGATATACTAAAAATACATATTTGTTTTTTCTTGTCCAATTTGAAATAAAGAGATAATTGTAAGAGGCGTACCAAAAGTAAAGCTTTAATTTCTGTATCAGTAAGCTTTCCTCCATTATCGTCTTCTTCATTTTTCAGCGAGATCAACGTATTCAACAAATCCCCCTGTTCCTTCGATTTTCCAATTCGCTTTCCCTTGTGTTCTTCGAGGATCGTGGTTAAGAACGCGTCGAAACGCGCGTGGAGTTTCTTCATTTTTCCAGCTACGCCTTGAATGTCCATCCAATCAAGCGCCGTAATAAAATCGCCGATGTTGAAAACGCCGGCGAGCACCATCATCTCCACCACCATTAACTTGAACTCCTCCGCTTGTGGATCGATACCGTTAGTACCGTCGGCGAATACCCGCTTCCCGAGCATCACACGCGCAAGTGCATTCGTGGTGCACACGTTCAACAGCTGCCCTAATTTGATTGGCTTTTGGCCAGCATTTGCTAAGGCGCGCGTAAGTGTTCTGACTTCTTCCTGCAGTTGTAAATTGTAGTTGGGCCAAATAAATGAGAAGTTAACATTTGTGATAATTCTTCTAAGCGTCTAAACAATGTTAATTAAAAAAATAACTTAATTAAATTAGTGTGCGTGTGCCTATAAAGACCGTATAAATAAAAGTTGAATTAACGGAGTAAATATCCGCACTCAATATTTTGATCAATCAATATACTTATCTTGCCTCAAGTATTAATAAAAATGTAAAAAAAGATGGACATTACTTAACCAAGTGTGTACAAAATGACAATAGGAGTAAAAAGAAAAAGAGTGTACAAAATATAGTAGTATATCATAAGGTGTATAGGGGTAACCGAATTCACGTGAACTCATGTTGTCGTCCCGAGGTCATGTAAAATAGTGTTCTGATTTCTTAAAAATAATTACATATAGATGTGTGAATTTGCATTCAAAGTATTATACAATGGGATGATGATTGAGTGTACCTCTCCAAGTGAGAATATAAATTTAAATCTTATTTCTATCTATTTTGGACCTATAATTTAAAATGTTAAATGAGTTCAACAGATAAAAAGTTTAAAGGTCAAATCGATCAAATTTATAAAATACATCTATTTTTTCGTAATAATACACTCATCTTCACAAAATTCTGAATACACCTCTATGTCAACGTTAATATACTGTATAAATGCTACAGAATCTCGCACGTAATTCTCATATATAAGATATGAGAACTTCCATTCAGTCAATCATGACTTTCCTATCAAGAAAAAAATATATAAATAAAACACCATCTATATGAAGTAATAATAGAGTATTTTACGTAGCAAGTCAAATTATGTCCCTTCAATTTGACAATTGCATCAATACTTAAATAAAACTTGGCAGATGAACTGTCAGAATAAATAAATTATTTTAAAAAAAAACCTGTCGGACATGGCGGAAGTCATCTAAAGCTTTAGCCGAAAAAAGATGAACAGAACAAATTTTCCTTAGCATACGCCACCGTGGTCCGTAAGGTGCAAAAACAAGGTCCTGGTAATTATAAGCCATGTGTTTCGCCCCAGAGTTCGGTGGGCGGCTCGAGAAGTTAGCGTCATGATTTTTCAAAAATTGAGCCGCCACCGAAGCTGAGGCCGCAACCACCACGTCCACGAACCCCATTCGAAGGTGCATGAGTGGCCCGTAAGTTCGGGCCATTGATGCAGTGGACTGGTGCGGCTTTGGACCTAATTGGACTATGTTTCCGATTATTGGCCATGGTTTTGGACCGGGTGGTAGTGGCACTGGGTAACGTTTACGAAAAAATAAGCTAAGAATGAAATGTAGAATAAAAGAGGAAATAATAGTGTATAGAATTAAGGAAAAAATAGCCATTTGGTGGAGTGTAATGTTAGAAGGAAAAGTTGGACAATAATATTAATAGCTAACACGGACTATAAATAGAGAGAAAATAAAGAGAGAGCGGGACCATATACTGTAACTTTAACTTTAGCCATAAAACTTATAAAATGAGAAGACAAAATTTTATTAGCTCGATTGATTGATTATCTGAATTTTTATTTTATTGATCAAACTTCGATTTCCATTTCGTAATTTCCTTTCCATCCCCCTCCCCCATGCACGTACCCTCAATTCGGAAAGAACAAAAAACTTATGTAACGTTTATATTGATTTGGTATTATTGAAGTGTATGACTATTTAACCAGAGTTGATAAAGATCTTAGGCTCAAATTGCACTGTCACTCATTATTAAAAAAAAATCATATAGTAATATCATGAAAAGAATCAAGCATATACATGAACGTACGAAACGTGTTAAATATAATTATTTTTTTAAAAAAAAAAAAACTTAAGTGTTTAGACATACTAATCAACAATTCCACAAATTTAAACAAACGTCACGCACAACGGTACAAAGTAATTTTTTACTAATTTACTGTAATTTGTTTACTTCTTATTTTTCAGCACGGGTTGGTAGTTGCCAAATTGCAATGAGTGTAGTATTTAATTTCTGCCACATTATTGTGTTTGCTAAATTATGTTATATTATTCTTTTGGGAAACTGAAGTGATGAAATAATTGGTCATTGTAAAATTGGAAACTAGAATTTAATTATACTTTAACCAAATCTTGTTACAAAATAGCGGCGGTATACCAAATCAATAAAATTTATTATAATCAATTAATTAAGGAAGTGAAATATTCATTAACTAATTAATCATAGTCAAGTAATAGAAGTATGTGTGCAACACATATTATACATTTATTGATTTAGTATAAACACGTGATATTAATAAGTGTTTACCATGGTATAGTTATAATGATCCCTTAATTATTAGCTGAAATCTGAATAAATACGTAATAATTAATAAGGAGAAAAAAATAATGACTGATACTAGTAAGAAAAGTTATATTTTTTAAAAAATCCCTCTTTTTCATCTTTTTTGCTCTCTCAGTGATTCAATTCCAAAACCTCAATCTACAGGTAGAGACTGCTTACTATTTCAACTATTTTTTTTATCAGTTACGTGCAATTCACTTCTATTGTCCTTAGTAAAAACCTTAATATATATTTACCACTAGTAAATGTTTTAGATAACAGTGCGTATTGCCTATAATAAATTTGTTGTTAAAAGTCAAAATTAATAAATGATTCTCTCGTACGTACACACACATATGGATATTAAATATATTATCTAATCGGTTGCTTTGCTTGGTGATTGATGAAACACGAAACAATGTCAACTACGGCAAATTACGTCTAACTAAGTATATATATTTTAGGAAAGAAATAGTAAAAGAAATATCGCTAGGTATTTTCAGCTCATGATATATATAACTATTGGGTTTTCTGCATAAAATATACGTTATTTTATTTTATAATAATCGAAAAATATAATATACTAAGTATCACATTAATGACCAAACAGCCACAACTGCTCAACAGTACTAAATTCCAGTGGATTGTCTTTTTTACTTCTTTTTTCCCCAGTTTTTCAAACAAATGGTCATTTAAAAATAATTAAATAGTGGGAGAGGGAAAAAAGAAGGAATAATCTGGATGTTATTGTCATTATTTCAGCTAAAAGCTTATTGGCGAATCACAATCACTATGGATTTCATTATTTATTCAATGGTCATTTGTTTTAAAATGTGAAAGGTGGAAAATTTTTTTTTTTAAAAAAACAACATCAATGTTTACATTTTATGGCTTTTGTGACTATTTAATTAGTTACTAATGTAAGTAGTATAATGTTAAATTATAAAATAAAGTTATTTTATTTCTATGCAAAAATTTATAATTACGTTATTATCTAAGTTTAAAATTTATCCCATTTGACTAGACTTTTTTTTAATTTTTTTGTATAAAAATTGAGGGTAGAAGAAGCCAAGAAGGGGAAATGAGGAAGGAATCACAATGTGGGGAATTGATGTAATACCAACAAAGTGAAGTTTAAATAATTAACCAACTATCACGATAGGGCAGAGTGGATGTGTTTAATTATTATCGGAGATTGGAAATATTAAAAATAGTACAATTTATATGAACCACAAATTCTACCTACAATTGACTATTGTGATATTTTGAAACAAACCCAGCAGACAGGCGTTGGTGCAATAATATTGAGCCGTCTATAATTCCGAACTTGTAGTCAATTCTCACGTCCTTCATTTTCCCTTTTGTGACAACGACTCAAACGTTTTGTAAAAACGAAATGCCCAGCTATTCACGTGTTTAACTGAATACAAAATTTAAATAATTATTTGAATATATAATTTAAAACAGCTATTTAATTTAGCAGTTGAACATGCAATTTGAGATTGCGTTTTAATTTTGCAAAAAAATATTCATAATCAACATGAAGAGATGATTTATCAATTCAATCGGCATCTCTAGATATTTTGATATCTTATTTATAAACTATGTTTGCTTATTTGGTAAAAATTGATAAGTTTTACAATTTGTGATGTTTTCATATTTATGATAAAATAATACAAACTTAAAGAAGTTCAAATTATTCTAAAGAATTTAATACAAGACATTACATGGATAATTCTAGTGCTCTTTTTTCCCCTTCGAGGTATTGTAAGAAAGATTTTATGGATAAATTTAGTGTT
>JAJOOR010020948.1:0-12973 GCA_036250505.1 Solanum acaule | reverse complement strand
ATAACAAAATCAGACCCAACAGTCACCGGAAATTGACATAGACATACGGTGACTTGTTTGTTCTCACCAATGCTCTGATACCATGTGAGAAATATATGGGAAAAATAATATTGAATTGTTGTTTCTAAATAGTTACATTGAGACCCTATTTATAGACACTACATTGGAATCCTTTTCCAACTAGGATTCCTATTCCTATTCCTATTCCTATTCCTATTTCTATTCTAAGTCGGAAATACTTATTTCTATTCTAACATATACTAGAAGGAATGTTGAAAACCCAGAATTCTTCACTTTTAATTGGCCGTTTATGAAAACGACAAGCATAGAGGTTCATAGAGTCCATAGGTTGAATTATTGAACTTTCGAACAGTAAATGTGAAGTGACATCATAAAAGCCAGAAAATGTCAACTTTCAAAACCACACACTCTACCTGATGCGGTGAGCACCTCAAAAAAATATTTGGATCTTTGTTCAAATAAAGTTATGTAAGCCCCTTGTGAAAAGCATGATCATTTGCATTGGAATAACTCAAATTTGTTTTCGCACCGTAGCCTACTTATCGTCTTGTGGCATGGCACTAGATCAATTATTGGCCATCAAAGCCACCATCTTCTCGAGTATTTGTGGATTGTTGTAAAGCTAGTTGGCATCAAGTCCATCGATCCTTTCCCATATGGCAATAAATGCTTCGACAGGGAAACTCCCTTTCTTGGTAATAGTTTAACAGCTAATCTACCTGAAAACATTCTCAAATTCAAGGAAAGTTTATACGTACTGTGCGTGCTCTTTTCGAGATTAAAAATGAAATAGGAACTCTTTCACTATCCTATATATCCATATTAGTATTACTCCATGTGCTAAATTGTCCTGTATACTTCCCAAGGCTTAAAGAGCTCATGTTAGTTTCCTTTATCATCAGCAAGTTTCTTGTTTGTTCTTTCTCTCTCTTTTCCGCATTTGTCTTACTTGACACATTAAATTTCCCAGGATACTTCCCAAGGTTTCAAAGAGCTCCCATCACTTTCGGTTGTCATCAACAAGATTCTTCTATGCTTTGATTTTCTCTTTCACGCATTTGTCATACTCCACACATTAGATTTGCCCCTAATACTTCGCAACATTCAATGTTCACTTCCCATTATCATCAAGATGTTTCTTTTTTTTATTTGATTCTTTCTTTTTTTGTTTCTTCCTCTCTGTTTTCCACATTCACCTTACTCCACACATTAAATTGCCCTGAATACTTTCCTATGTTTCAAAGAGCTCCAATCACTTTCTTATATTATCATCGACAAGTTCCTTACTTGCTTAGATTCTTTTTTTGTGTGTTTGGTTTTCTCTCTTTTCTTTTGTTGTTCTTGAGCTGAGGGTCTCCCGGAAACAGCCTCTCTACCTCCACGAGGTAGTGGCAAGGTCTGCGTACACTTTACCCTCCCCAGACCCCACCTAGTGGGATTTCACTGGGCATGTTGTTGTTGTTGTTGTTGTTGGTTTTCTCTCTTTTCTGCATTCGTCCTATACGTACTCCACCCACCCCAGGTACTTCTCAAAATTTCAAAGAGCTCCCATCATTTCTCATTATTCACACAAACTCAACTCTAAAACCCAACAAATATAGGTGTAATATGCATCCATTCTCTTGTCTATTTGTTGTCAGGTTTCTATATTTGCACCCATCATAGACGGATGTACAAGGAAGGAATAAACTAATATTATGAACGAGAACGAGTGTGTCTCAAAACACCTACAATCTCTTGGAATCTATGCTCACTTAGTGAAAGATAAGGCACAATGGGAAAAAAAAAGATCTATACAGGTGATATCAATTATGTTTTCTTGGAGTCTTCTAGTCCTATTAGATATTTTTACGCAAGTAGGAAGTATAGATAACTTCTAATAATTTTTATTTTTATATTTTTCATTTTATATAACATTGGCTTGAGAATTGAGAAGAATTTGATTGTATTGAGGCACCGTTGTTGTTGTAATGAGAATGATACTGAATAGGACCAAAAACACTTCATGGCTAGTATTTACCAGTTGGGAGCCACAGCAAATGAAAGGGGTTTAATTGTATCCCCTTCCTCGAATTATATTGAGGAAATAGGACTATAACAAGTCGTATTTGTATATAAATAAATTTTGAATCCTCTCGACCTAAAAGAATCTCTCTTTATAGTGTCAATGGTAGTTCAAATTATGATTTACATCACAATTTTGAACCCATTTGTGGAGTATTTGCAATATTTTTGAATCCCTTTGTTAAAATTTCTGGTTCCGCCACTACTGAAGTCTTTCTATTTACCAAGTATTCTAATCAAAAGTCTCACTCTCTTAGAAAGAGACCTTGCTGTCTGCTGAGTCGTTTTTGACTAAAGGACAAAGTTTCCAAACACTTTTTTTGATACCCAAGGTCTTTGGGTCAGCTTTCACGCAACTCAACTAGTTCCACTAATTATTTAGGAAAAACCTGAAGACTAGAACTTGTTTAATAAGCCTTCGTCAAGAATCACTTAGGGTTTTTTCTTCTCTAGTAGAATTTGAACCTGAGACGTTCATTGACCACTAAACTACACTCTTGGGTGCGTTTCCAAAAACATTATACTCGAAAACACATATACATTTGAGGTAACAACACATAACAATACTACTAATTGATTTCAAGTAACAAATTAGTACTAATTAACTATGCAAATAGCCATTAAAATAGGAAGAGGGGAAGTACAAAAGCATACCTGGGAGAGCAGTTGATCCAACAATGGCAATCAAATTAGGAATACATAATTGAGAAGGAAAAATTAAATAGATGAGAGTCAAAAAGATCAAAGAGGCAAAATTTGACATTCTTTGTTTGTCCACTTTCTAATCTAATTTAACAGGGGAGTTAAATAGACTTAAAAGTGAGGTGTAATAAATTATTGACTCTATTTAAAAAAAAAAAAATCAATTACAGAAGTAATAGTCTATTACATCAAAGTCTCCAAAAGTCTATTTATTTCAAAGTTGTTTTGATATACGTACATTGCACATGAATGTCAAATTATGTAGCAAAAATTACTTTACCACTTCAAATATACGGATATTTAAAAAATTTCTTAACAACTTTCAAATGAATTTAATCTCACTCTTAACACTACAATACTAGACTCACAATGGGAAGTGAACTACACACGTGTCTCGTCAGCGCCACATTAGTGGCACATCAACCCTACATCAAAGCCACGTAAAAATAATAGTTAATTTTTTTTTCTTTTTATTATTATTGATAGACAATTTTTTGCCTCACAATTATGAAACATCAAACAATGAATCACCCAAAATTCAAGAAAATTGCATCAAAATTTTACTTGTCAATGTAGGCACAAACCTTGTTGATAAAAAATGTGGAGCTTGAGGGTATTAGCTTCAATCTTTGGTTGTCATTGTTGAAAAAATTAGCTTCAATTACTTGTGACTGCCATTGTTGAAGGAAATTAACTTCAATTTGGGAACAACAATGATAAAGCTAAGTTCGATGATCTTCAGTTTTGTATAAGAAAAAAGAAAAATTAAAATTAAAAAATAATAATGAGGATGAGATGAGAAAAGGGTGGGAGGGCAAGCTAATACATTTTTGTTTCATTTCAACAAGTTTGGGACAGAGGTATATTCAAGATTTATAGATAATGGGTGCACAATTACAAAAAGGTGGATCTAAGACATAAATTTGATCGGTTAGATTCTTTTTACTGAAAACCATTAAAATTTTAAAATCATAGGTCCAAAATTAACTTTTATTTATCCAAACCAGTTACAAAATCTTAGAAAGAAAACTAAAACAAGATAGATAAAAGATTTAAATTTCTAACGTCACCTAGAGAGGTGCACCCAATCATCATCGTACTACATTATATGATACTTCGAGTCTGGGTTCACACATCTATATTTAAATATTTTTAAAAAATATAACACTACTATATATGATTTCGGGAGGGAACCATGGGTTCACGTGAACCCGGTGACCCCCTCCTGTATACGCCCCTGGTTTGGGGGCCTAATTCAAACTTTATAGTAAGAATTCAATAATAGCAGCCAACAGGGCATGCTGATATATTCTTGTTTCATTTCAACAAGTTTGGGGGCCTAAATTCAAACTTTATAGTGGGAATTCAATAATAGCAACCAGAGCAAGCTGATACATTTTTGTTTCATTTCAACAAGTTTGGGGGCCTAAACTCAAACTTTTTAGTGATTTTTTTTTTTTAGTTGTCATATATAAATTGAATATAATCAACTTCACATATTCTTATTTAAAATGAATACAATCAACTTCATAAATTCTTTTGACGATTTAACTTTTTCTTTTTTCTTCAAATGTTTTGTAGTTATTCAGACAAAGTCACTATAATCAACTTCATATATAGATATTATTATTTATTTGTGCGTTTGAGTTTAGTTTTTACTTGATATTAACACTATCAATGAGATTTGTGTATGCATTTTATATAGTGATTAGTAATTATTGCAAATTGTTCGCTTTTGTTGATTATTTTTCCTTTTTTATATAATTTTTAATGATTTTAATTTTTTTTCTTTTTGCAGGATTTGTTCAGCGTATTGTGGCTATCTTTTAATTCTGAATAAAATAAAAAAATGATTTTTAAAATTTTGATAAATGATATATATGCAACAATTCTTTTACACACCTATTTTACCCATCTTCTTAATGAATTTTTATTGTAATAAAAATTAAACGTTATAGGATTATCTTTCTTATATATCTTTATTCATTCAATGTATTATCCGAAATTGATACAGATTTATGAAATTATCATTCATTTGTAAGCATCATAATGTACTAAAATATCGCATATAATTATATAATTTTTTTAAAAAATATCATATAATTGGTATATGACATTTAGAAAAATTCAAAGATAAAAATTTAAAATTTGAATAACATGCCTACAATTTGATATTCAAGTGATTATTTTAGTTTTATGCTTAACATTATCACGATGATAGGACTTTTCTTAGTTATATTTTGTTTTAATGCAACGATTAAATTTTCTTATATCTTTATTATTCTAACAAGAGGATAATATGAATAGGTTATGTATGATTTTGAATAATTTGGAATAACATTCTCTCAAATAAAATTTACTATATTATCTTATGATAAATAAAAATTAGAAATTGTCAATAAATCAATATTTATGATAACATTTATCAACTAAGCGCGAAAACATATACTAGTATAATTTAACAGGAGAGTTAAATAGTAATTAATGACTATTTTGAAAAAATTCAATTATAGAAGTAATATATTGTAAATCATTTTGGTGGTTAAATGGATGACCATAACTCCTTGGTTAATTTCCCTCCTTTATAAGTAGTAATGTTGCTGATAATGTGGTCAAATGGATGACCATAACTCCTAGGTTAATTTCATCCTTTATTGGTAGTAATGTTGTTGATAATATGGTTAATTGGATGACCATAACTCCTAGGTTTATTTCCTCCTTAATGGGTAGTAATTCTCAAGGTTTAATGTAATGTTTATGACACCCTTTGGTATTCCTCAATGTAATCCTATAAATAGTGGTGTTCAGAATAATGTTGAATACACTTGAAAGAAAGAAAGTTAGTTTATATTGTCCATGTTGTCTTATATTCTTCTTTTCTTCCTCTTTATATTGTTATTTTGTTCTTAAGTTTTACAAAACGTTATCAACACGAAACTCTAATATCATTTCAATTTTTCCAAGTTAAGCTTCTAGTATGTATTCATATACTTAATTCTCATTATTAATCACTCTAATATAATATACTACATATTATGAAATGGTAAGGTGTTAAACAGTGTGTTATATTTTTGGTAGTTAACAATGGAATATATATAAGTCCAAAAAGTTTATGTTCTCGCCTAATCATCAAGTAAATTATGTTATTTTAAATTAGTTAAATTTTAATTTTGTCTAGCAATTTTTCTAGAAATTATTTAAGTTATATGTTAGGCAGAATGTTCATTTAAATTGCTCGGAAGTTTGATACTAACACATTAATTTACCAATTGATGTTACTTTATACAATAACATGTGTCACGTTATTATCATTGATAAAAAAAAATTGTTAATTACTTATGTAGTCACTATTTATTTTAGTCTAATTTAATTATTTTCTAGTATAGTTTTATCATGTCGAATTTATCAAAGCTTGAGTTCGTGGCACTTGACATTTCTAGAAATAATTACTTGTCATGGGTACTCGACGCTGAAATTCACCTTGACGCTAAAGGTCTTGGTGCCACTATACCAATGGTAATACGACATCGAGTCAGGACAAAGCAAAGGCAATGATTTTCCTTCGTCATCATTTGGATGAAGGATTGAAGGTTGAATACCTTACGGTGAAAGATCCACTTGAATTGTGGACTAGTTTGAAGGAAAGGTATGACCACCTTAAGGAAATGGTATTGCCAATGGCTCGTTATGAATGGATTCACTTACGGTTACAAGATTTTAATACTATATGTGAATATAATTCTGTTGTATACAAAATTACTTCCCAATTGAAATTATGTTTAAAGATGAGGATATGTTGGAAAAGACTCTCACAACTTTTCATGCTTCAAATTTGGTATTACAGCAGCAAAACCATGAAAGGGGATTCAAAAAGTATTCTGAATTGATCTCATGCCTTCTTGTGGCTGAGCAACATAATACTCTTTTATTAAAAAACCATAAGGCCCGTCCCACGGGAACTGCTTCGTTACCGGAAGCAAATGAAGTTGAAGCACATGGCCAGAGAAGACAAAATAAAAATCAGGGCCAAAATGATGTGCGCGGATGTGGCAATGGCAGGGGACGATATAATAATCGTCGTGGTGGTGGTCACCACAAAAGGGAGAACAATATGGGTTCTCAAAGCAATCCTTCAAGAGGCAATTGTCATCGTTGTGGCATGAAAGGGCATTGGAAGAATGAATGCCAAGCAGCTGAGCATTTTGTTAGGTTTTATCAAGATTCCTTGAAAAGAAAAGGAAATAAAAATGATGCATCTTCTTCTAATGCTCGGGTGGAGTCACACTTGACTTATAAAATGATGCCGAGGCAGGGTCTTCACAAAAATATGATGACAATATTGAAGCAAATTTGGCTTTAAAAGATGATGATTTTGATGACCTTGATGATATTACTCATTTGGAAGTTGAAGACTTTTTTGGAGATCAAAACTAATGTTTGATCATTTGATTGGGGAAAATAATTATGTTGTTTTATTTATGTGTTTTTTATTGTTATGTTTTTCCTTATGCTGTTTTTATATTCAGAAAAAAAGTACTTTTATTTTCTTGCAAAGTTGTTGATTTTTCATATTTCTTATGATGTACTTTTATTTTATGAAGATAAATAAAACTCTTCAATCTTCAATTGGTTCAAGATGAGTAATGGAGATATGTGTCTTCTTGATAGTGCTACAACTCACACTATTTTAAGATAAAAGAAATATTTCTCTAATTTGATTGTGAAAAAGGCTTATGTTAATACAATATCTGGTAGTGCAAAATTAATTAAGGGCTCTGAAGAGCGGCCTTACTACTACCTGGAGGAACGATATTAACTATTGAAAATGCATTGTACTGTAGTAAGTCTCAAAGAAACTTATTAAGTTTCAAGGTTATTCGCCAAAATGGCTATCATGTTGAGACTGCCAATGAAGGAAAGGTTGAATACCTTTATATTACTATAGTAAAATTAGGGCAAAAATATGTGCATGAAAAATTACCTGCATTTTCTTCTTGATTGTACCATACAAGTATTAGTATGGTTGAATCACATGCCATAGTAAACAAAGGGTTTACTAATCCTAATGATTTTATCATTTGACATGACCGGTTGGGCCATTTCGATTATAATATGATGCGCAAAATTATTGAGAATTCACATGGGCATACTTTGAAGAATCAGAAAATTCTTCAATCAAAGAAATTCTCTTGTGCTGCTTGTTCTCAAGGAAAGTTGGTTATTAAACCATCAGCAGCTATGGTTGGGATTGAATCCCCTGCATTTCTGGAACGTATACAGGGTGATATATGTGGGCCAATTCACCCTTCATGTGGGCCATTTAAATATTATATGGTCTTGATAGATGCATCTACAAGATGGTCACGTGTGTGCTTATTATCAACTCGCAATATGACTTTTGCAAGGTTGTTGGCTCAAATAATAAGATTAAGAGCATAATTTCCAGATTATGCAATAAAGACAATTTGTCTTGATAATACTGGTGAGTTTACATCGCAGGCCTTTAATGATTATTGTTTTTCCACTGGGATAACAATTGAACATCCAGTTGCTCATGTTCACACTCAAAATGGTCTAGCTGAATCTTTCATTAAGTGTCTCCAGTTGATAGCTAGACCATTGTTAATGAGGACAAAGTTGCCTGTTTCAATATGGGGGCATGTTATTTTGCATGCAGTAGCATTAGTGCGCATAAGGCCAACTAGTTATCATGAATTATCTCCATTACAATTGGTTTTTGGTCATGAGCCAAATATTTCCCATCTTAGAATTTTTGGGTGAGCGGTATACGTTTCAATTGCCCCATCACTACGTACGAAGATGGGTCCCCAAAGAAGGTTGGGAGTGTATGTTGGGTATGAATCTCCTTATATTATCAAATATTTGGAACCAATGACAGGAGATATATTTACGACAAGGTTTGTTGATTGTCATTTTGATGAATCAGTATACCCAACATTAAGGGGAGAACATAAGCAGTTGGAAAAAAGAGATAGATTGAAAATCATTATCTCTATCTCATTTAGATCCTCGAACAAATCAATGTGAGCAAGAGGTTAAAAAGATGATTTATTTGAAAAATGTTGCAAATCAACTGCCATATGCATTTACTAACCTTCCAAGGGTTACTAAATCTGATATTCCAGCTGCAAATGCTCCAGTTCGAGTTGATGTCCCGGTAGGACAAATTGTTTAAGCAAATGAGTCTAAATCACGTTTAAAACGTGGTAGGCCATTTGGTTCAAATGATCAAAATCCCCGAAAAAAAAAGAACAAATGATCATGAAGATCATACCATGGAGGAAATTGCTCAAGAGGAGCTATGATACATAACAAATGATAAGACTACAAATAAGGTCCAAATAACTGAAAAATAATGAGAATGAAGAAATTTCAATAAGTTATGTCTCGACGAGAAAAATGTGGAATCGAAATAGTATTGTGGTAGACAATATTTTTGCTTATAATGTTGCTATTGAAATAATGCAACAAGGTGAGAATTTTGAACCAAAATCTATCAATGAATGCAGACAGAGAAATGATTGGCCAAAATGGAAGGAAGCAATTCAAGCGGAATTGACTTCACTTGAAAAATGTGAAGTTTTTGGACCAATAGTTCAAACACCTAAAGGTGTCAAGCCAGTGGGGTACAAATGGGTTTTGTGCGAAAACGAAATGAAAAAGGTGAAGTCGTAAGATATAAAGCACAACTTGTGGCACAAGGTTTTTCGCAAAGGTCTGGCATTGATTATGTGGAGACAAATTCTCCTGTGGTGGATGCAATTACCTTCAGATATCTAATAAATCTGGCAGTTCATGAAAAGCTTGAAATGCGTCTAATGGATGTTATCACAGCCTATTTATATGGCTCATTGGACCACAATATTTTCATGAAAGTTCCTAAAGCATACAATGTGTCTGAAGCATATACAAATTTGTAAGAAAAGTGTTCGATAAGGCTTTAGAAATCCTTATATGGATTGAAACAATCAGGGGACTCACTGTGATTGGAATCCGACTTCCTTGTGACCCGCTTACTTGCTTATGTTGTACCTCTTCCTTTGCTAACTCCGCCTTGACCTTCCCTTGTTCTACCCTTCGAACTCGGAGATTGAAGGCGGAGGTGAACAACAAGGACTATCTCTCGTAGCCGATATCCCACCCTTCTTCCGTAAGGATGGATTCGGGCTTAAGCCAACTAGAAGTCGATCCGGTACCTTCCTCAGGGTACTCAACAACTAGAGTCATCTCCCTTTCTCCTTTTAGCTTTAGTCGGTCGAGTAGCTTATTCGAACGTTGTGAACTCATTCCTGCTTTTGCAATACCAGCGCTTCCATTCATATCTATTTTGGTTTTTCCGCACCATATTTTGATTTGCCTCTTCTTCGTTTTGTTCATATTCCTGCGCAGTTAAGAGAAAAATTGTCCCCAAGGAACAGTACCCTTTTCAACAGTAAATAAGCTCAAGAGCTAGGAGTTCGATGTCTAGGTTGAGGCTCACTCATTGAAGTGAATCTCGTTCAATCCATAAACACGTGCAATCCCATCCCCAACTGAGACCACTCGACCGATTTCATCCACTTGAAAATTCGTGTAAAAGTGGCTAGAGCACGGGAGAATTAAGAGTAATGATTTCAGCAAGAGCAGCCAGACGGACTACTATAGTGAGTCTATTCTTTTTGAAATCTCGTTTTTTTCTTGGCAAATGTGGTACAATCGTCTTAGCCAATTTTTGTTAAAGGAAGGGTACATAAATGACCTTATTTGTCCTTGTGTTTTTATAAAAAGGTCTGGGTCTGATTGTGTTATAATAGCTGTGTATGTTGCTGATTAAATATCATTGGCACTCCTAAAGAGCTTTCAAAAGTTGTTGAGTGTTTAACGAAAGAAAGAATTTGAAATGACAGATCTTGGTAAGACAAAATTTTGTCTTGGCCTACAGATTGAGCATTTGAAAAATGGAATATTTGTCCATCAATCAACATACACATAAAAGGTTTTAAAGCAATTTTACATGGATAAATCACATCCATTGAGTATCCCGATGGTTGTGAGATCGCTTGACATACATAAAGGTCCATTTCAACCTCAAGAACATGATGAAGAGATTCTTGGCAATGAAACTCCGTATCTTAGTGCCATTGGGGCACTTATGTGTCTTGCTAATAATACCCGACCAGATATATGTTTTGCAGTAAGTTTATTGGCAAGATTCAGCTCGTCCCCAACAAAGAGACATTGGAATGGATTCAAACATATATTCAGATATCTTCAGGGAACCATTGATATGGGATTATTTTATTCTAATAAATCCAAGTCAGAAATGATTGGTTATGCAGATGCTGGATATTTGTCTGATCCACATAAAGCTCGATCTCACACAAGTTATTAATTTACATATGGAGGGACAGTTATATCTTGGCGTTCAATAAAGCAAACATTAGCTGCTACTTCTTCAAATCATACAGAAATAATAACCATCCATAAAGCAAGTCGGGAATGTGTTTGGTTGAAATCAATGACTCAACATATTCAAGAAATGTGTGGTTTTTCTATGGAAAAAGATATTCCAACTACATTGTACGAAGACAATGTTGCATATATAGCTCAACTGAATGGAGGATATATTAAAGGAGATAGAACAAAACACATTTCACCAAAATTCTTTTTCACTCATGATCTTGAGAAGAAAAGTGAAATAAATGTTTAACAAATTCGCTCAGCTGATAATTTAGCGGATCTGTTCACTAAAGCATTACCAACCTCAACATTTGAAAAGTTGGTATTCAAGATTGGAATGCGTCGTCTCCATGAAATTAAATGATGTTCGCAACAGGGGGAGTAAACTACGCGCTGCACTCTTTTTTCCTTAACCCATAGGTTTTATCCCAATGGGTTTCCTGGCAAGATTTTTAACGAGGCTGCAAACAAAGCGTATTACAATATATGTGTACTCTTTTGTCCTGCATTAAGATTTTTTTCCCACAGGGTTTTTTCTTAGTAAGGTTTTAACAAGACATATTATCTATCAATGGTCATCCAAAGGGGAGTGTTGTAAATCATTTCGGTGGTTAAATGGATGACCATAACTCCTTAGTTAATTTCCCTCATTTATGAGTAGTAATGTTGTTGATAATGTGGTCAAATGGATGACCATTACTCCTAGGTTAATTTCATCCTTGGTAGTAATGTTGTTGATAATATGGTTAATTGGATGACCATAACTCCTAGGTTTATTTCCTCCTTAATGGGTAGTAATTCTCAAGGTTTAATGTAATGTTTATGACACCCTTTGGTATTCCTCAATGTAATCCTATAAATAGTGGTGTTGGGTGTTGCTCCCCAATATACATGCAAGTGTACGTGTCGCGCAAGTAATATAATTCTCTAAGAAACGAGTTATCGTTCCCAAGGGACTTATGATCAACTTATATCCACTTAATTCTACAACTAAAAAAAAATTAAAAAGTAACCTTTTCAAGAGTTGATGATTTATTGTTTGTCTACTAATAATTATGCAATAACTGAAAGTAACTAACTATGGACGACTTTGATATAATGTTTCAAGCAAGTTAAAAGAAATTCCAGGGATGCAGCATGTATTGGATTTCATGTATCATATTATTGGCTTAGAACTAATTTCAGTTGTCAAGTTATTGGTTTATAGGATTGATGATATGATTCCGGTTATACGCCTCTCGTCGCCTATCCCAGTTAGCTATCTAACTACATCATTGAGCAGGGATAAATAGACTAACTGGTGAGCATTTATATTTAATCATGTTTCGTAACCAAGCAAGGTGTTCGTCTGGGAGTCACTCCTGAACACTAATCACATCAATCTAATGAGTAGACCAAGCTCTCTATATTCTCTGGTCTATCTAACCTCTCCTCTCCCGATTTTAAGATTAGACAATATATTTATCTCTAGATGGCCAGTCAAGAAATACTAAAACAAGAATATAAAAGTAACTTATAATGACAACCAACAATTAATTCTAATAGCCTTTAATAATCAACAATTCATTCCGTAGCTACAGCCCCAGAACTAGGGCGTTTAGCCACTCATGCTACTAGAAAACCACAAAAGACAATCGTTTATGCAATTTCTGGAAAATAGAAGAGTTAAAGGATTAAAACCTATTACAAACTTGAATTATTGCTCTTGCACACTAAATCAAAATGT